>JAZBGY010000524.1:12842-55546 GCA_037414755.1 Lydus trimaculatus | reverse complement strand
GGAGTTTCCACCTCGTAAGGTTTACTCGTAAGTCTCAGAAATGGCATTTTCTAAATCTTTTGAAAAGACCCGTATTGTTAGTAATCAGCACAAATTTTCACGGGACGGACAAATTTGCGTCAAGATTTAAATCCAGTATTTGTCAAAATAGTGGACAGTATGAGATCCGATGTCACGAGCGCCAATTATCATAGGCCCGGCTCTGGTGGGCAGAATCGAATCACATTTTATAAATCCGTAAACGAATTTTTGCAGTGCAATGCGACACGAAACGAGACACGGGTTTTTTTTTGAAATGCCATGGATGCGACCGGCTCTAACTGTAATCTGTACGGGTTTGTGCACTGGCCTTAACTTTAAAGTAGTTCCGTGGCGAAGCAAGGGTAACTTACCTCTAGTTTATCAATAGAAACGAACTCATACTTTAAAATCCCTGAAATAATCTAATTAATCTAGCAACCGAGAGAGGCAATCGCCTCGCAACCTAACTCATGAGACCGGCCCTGGTTAAAGTTAACGAAATCTAAATAGACTCACCGTAACCGTAGAATGAAATTCTTGGCTGAACAAACATGAATTGTGACCAAATAAAGGATAAGTTGTTACTTAAACTTAAGGGTCGATTATATTGAGCGACTTTAGTCGCTAGACATTGGCAATTTAGATGGGGGGCACATGTGCATATTGCATGTCGCCTAGTAATGTCGATTACACACAGCTACTAAAATTTCCAAATTCGCAGTAGTCGCCAGCGTCTTCTATGTTACACACCGTCTAGCGACTAAAGTCGCTCAATGTAATCTACCCTTTACAGATAAATGTGAATACTGTTGTTATAAATAAGTAATTTTATTTCGCATTAGATACATATATACCAAATTATATAAATTTAGCATTTTTGTTTTTTTTTAGATAACTTTCTATAACACAACCTGGAAAAAAGAAATACATATTTACAAGGAACTTGAAATTTACCTACATGTACCTATATGTATATATTTGTGTGATTTATAATAAATAAATACATAAATAAGCGACTAATTTTCCTAAAATTGGTCAAGTCCCCCACAACGAACACATCACTTCAGGACTCCCAATATAAATTACAAAACAACCAATCTAATCTAACTATAAGCCATATATTATCGACAAATATAATGAAAACTCTGGCATACATGACTAGATTTTTTTTTTCTTTAACACTAGAGATAACTGAAGCTTATATTTTCATTCATCTTTGTTTTTTTTTTCTTTTAAAACAAAAGTTAACATTATAATCTTCATTACATTTCAACATTCAGTCTCATTCAACTAACTTCTCTCATTTCTTTGTTTGTTTTTTTTAATCTTAATTTTCCAATCCTGAGATAGCTTTTGATTTATTTATAAGAATAACACCATAATTTCAAACAATAAACTGACAATTATTTATAATTATTGTTAAGATTATTGAAAAAGATAAATAAATAATTTGTTAAATTCCAGTAATCAGTCTTAAGTTGTGGATATAATGTTTAAGTCTTGATATGATAACTCAATATTGCACTGATTTTCACTTAAATCCTTTTGATTATCACCACCGACATTATCATCATCGTCATCATCGTCTTCATCATCAACAAATCTAATTTCATCATAATCGCTACCAATACTTGGTGATTTTTCCACTTTAGTCTCTTTCTCCATAACATCAACTAATTTATTATTATCCGGACAACACTTTTTATTTTTAGGAAATTCATGCAATTGTATCGACACTAAAGTTTTATTCAATAACGGTGTTTTCTCTTTATTATTGGCTTCCTCAACAAACGGATAAATTCGTTTATTTTTCGGTGATAAAATCGGTGAATTTTTTGGTGTTTGTTTTATTTTACCCGATTTAGGTATTAACATTTCATCTTCTGGTGATTCTTTATTACTACCAGGATCGATATAAATTTGTGGACGTATATCTTCTGGTAGAATTTCACCAGCTTCATCTAATGGTGGTATCCAGACGAGGAATGCCGGATCCATACCTAGATACGAGCCAGGTATTGCACTAGCATTCCTTACATTATAATCATAATAATCTAATTCTAAATCGATATCTGGTGCAACAATTGAGAAATCTGAACCGGTCGTTGGACCGGCTAGTAGTTTTTCACGATTACGTTTTTCTTTAGTTTCTTTTGCATTGGTGCTGCGTATTGTTGCCCGACTTGTCAGACTGGAGGCCGGCGAGTAAAATCCCTGCAAACAAAATAATAAAAACATAATAAAGTCCGTGTGTGTGTGTGTGTGCGTATGTATATTCAAATTATTTATATAGAAGAAAAATAAAAGAAATAAATATACAGAAAAACAACAGTGCGTTCTAGAAGTGCTCTGGTGAAGAATCAATACGGCACTGGGTGTATTAATGTGTATTACAAAGGAGACTTATGTGCTGAAATACGAATAATGAAAAGCGTAATTTGAATATTTTAATTAGGAGACTGTTTATTGAGATAATTGAGTTATTGTGGTATTTTTAAGATAAATTCCAAATGCTCGAAATAATGTTCAAACTACGCTATTTGTTTATCGTTAAATTCTGTAATAAACTTCACCCAATAATGAGCACAATTTGTAGATTATCAATTTCCACATGGATGTGCAATCAAAAATACACTTTACTATATAAATAACAATACACAATAATAAGCGACAAAATCTGAACAAACTCATTAAAGGATTCTATTGAAGGATATTTTCAGGTGTTTTATGTGTAGATATGTGCGTTTTTTTTTTCTGTTTGCTCGACATTTGTTCTGTTGTTAAATAGAAAAATACTTCACCGGATCACTTTTAGAACCAATTTCGGACGTTGTTCTCACATGCGTTAAAGTGGTATTACTGACGTTACTTAATCTTCTAGGAAATTTTGTTAATTTTCTATCATTATAATCATCATCATCATCATCTTCATGTTTTTCTGTTGCTTGATCTTTTTCACTATTTAAAGTCGATGAGCGTCGTAATGTGCCTTGTTCGTAATTATGTGGTGAACTTGGTAAACTACATGTCACATCTTCTATTTCACTTGTTGTTTGTTGTATAGCTGTAGTAGTTAATGTTTCTTGTTGTGTTAAAGTTGTTGTACTGCTCAAGCTTAAGGATTCTTCTTTACTGGAATTATTTGGTTTTGTGTGTTAGATTTTATTATAATTATTCTACTTGAGCAACTCTGTTTTTGTATATAATTACAATCAACATTGTTATCATTACCGCTATTATTATCATCATCATCATCATCATAAAACTTTGATACAAGTTGAACAATATAGTTACTCATACAAACTTTGAAGAAATATCAAAAATGAAACTTACGCTAGAGTGACTTCCTGTTCTTCATCATCTTGTTCACAAGATGATCGTAGACGACTATGTTTCTTTTTTGTGATAATATTCGGTCGTAATCGTGTCAACGAAATTACTTCAGATATCAATGTGGCACTAGATGAAGCACGAGTTCTTGCAGGAATACTGGTACAAGAAGCTGATGAAAAAATACAAAAATTCAAAATAGCGTTATGAATAAATCGGTTTTTCAAATATAATTTACCTATAGGGTCAGCAAGTGAATCCTGATCATCCGCTTGAGCTACATGATATTTTCTATAACGAAACACATATTGTGCCCCTAGGAATATTGTAGCAATCAATAAACCACTTAAGAAGAATATTGTAGCTATATGGACAGCGGTTAATTTTAATATTGCAACTGGTAAAACACCAACTGTTTGCGTTATTGCTAATCCTGTAGCATTCATTTTTGTTGGTTCTGAAACACAAAAGAATTAGAATTAGAGTTCTATTTATAGCTTAACTGGGTTGTATTTTTTAGTTATAAGAGAAATTGGCAAAAAAATCTACCGCATTAGAAACACTTTTTCATTGCTAAGCTTTCTGTAGTGGATGAATGTCTTAAGAGATCTGACAATTTTAAAGCGCTTGGATTGTACGATTTTCGCGAAATCATCTGTTCCTATCAATAAAAGATAAAGTGCTGAATTTTTAAACGAGTTGTTTGCGAGTATAATTCTGGGATAGCTATGAATCAGGAAACATGAATGGCTTCCGCGTTTTGTTACACATTCTACAATTGTAGAAGAAACGTTTTTTCTCTAAAACTAAATATTCTACAAGTGAAGTAATCTATGCAACAATAGATGAGCTTATTTGGAATCTTTAGTTGAAGTTTCAAGTCAGTCAAATGTACAAATAGTTGAAACATCTTGCATACAAGTTTAAAGTTTGAGCAACAATTACAGCTTGTTAACAGAAATGGTGGATGCGCCAGGCGAGCAAAACTAGTTTCCCATTACTTTGTACAATACGTTTTTGATAAAATCAAAATGTTTTAGATAAAAAAAACGTATCAAACTTTTCAAATTTCTGAAGTAATCACAGATTTGAAACTATTTTTATAAAGTATTCTAACAAATACTAAAAAGTATAGTTTACTTCGTTTATTTTGATTCTATCAACTTGACTTGAAACAGTAAAAGGGGTCTGTTACATTTTTGCTGTTTGTTTAAATGTTGATTAAAGTTCTGACGTATTATTTAGTCGTTGAAACGTTTTGTTCCCCAAATCAAAATAGAGAAGCTCGACTTTACATAAAATATGTAAAAATAAGATAAAGTTTTGTGGTTTTCTCGAAATTAATTTCATAAATAAGAGCAAACATTGAAAAATGATTATTCCGGTTCAGATGTTCTGAATACGCTTTTGATGGCAATCATATGAAAACTGCGAACAGAGCATCTCGTAAAATTGCATTGACAAAGTTGGAGCGTTGTATATTAAACTATAAAGTCAAGTATTCAAAGTTATGTCTTCATATTCAGGAAGTTGCACTTAAAATATGAAAGTTTCGACATTCCACTTGAGTTGTAATCAAACTTATATGTAGATACATCAAAAACAGATAACATTTGTAGCAATACTATTACTAAGAAAAACAAGGATTTTTGTGTAACATTGTTTGTTTACATACGTATTGATTTAGTTGGAAAAACCTTGCCGATACCAGATACCACTTACTTGTTTGAGTAGCGTAAGCTAGAAAACCACCCCCACAATTCTGGCCACTAGCTGGCACTTCATCCGAAAAGAATTCCAACAATAAATTTTGTCCTGTCGAATTGACGATAGACGATACGGTGTCAGGGGTGCCTGATAAATCGACTAGTAAATTCGCTGATAGTGATTTGCCATCTCTAACTTTCAACCATTGTACACCACATGGTAGATGGAATTGCTTCACTTTAAATCGTATAACATAATCATCATCAGCCTATTTGTCAATAATCAAATAAATTAATTAACTAATATTATGTGTGAAGATTTTTTTACCTGAATAAGCCAGAAAATCCTACCAGGACAACTTTGTGAAGATGTTGCAAGAAGACGCTTTGGTTTCGCTTGACCTAAATGTACAATACAACCGCAACGACAGTATGGACCAACTTCGTCTTGAATTTCGGGTATTTCAGCTGCCAAATCACCGGCCGATATGCTATTTGAGTAGAAACATTCCCAACTGCTACCCAAACCTTTACCACATTTCTCTGTTTCAACAGCCTGACCCTTACAACAGAACAAACGAGTCGTGAATTGGAAACAATCGATCTCAATAAATAGATGATCATGAAATAAAAGCAACTTTTTGGCACAAATCCATCTTGCGAAATAAATGAAGGCTTCCAAAAAAAAAACTTGGAGAAAAATAGGAAACAAAGCCGTACAAAAAGAACTGGAAGGTTGATAAAAAATAATTAAAATCTATTGAGATTTTCCGTTCACGTCTACGTTCTTATGGTATGGTTTTTGGAGTTGCTTGCACTTTGTGTGTGTGTGTGTGTGTGAACCCCAATTTTTTTATAAGCACCACCCGGATATATTCACTATCTTCGCTAGTTTTATTGTTCCCTACAGAATTTTCACGTAACATAAAAGAAAATATATATATCCAACGATAAATCAGAGGATTTACTGATGTGTCTTAGACAAAAGCCAGGGCTATTTAGACATTTCTATATTTCACTAAATTTGTTTATAGATACAGTATGAGTTTGTTTATTTATTATTCATCTGGATAATCTTCAACGGTAGACTCTATTATGTAAGTTTTAGAAGACGTTTCACTTTCAGAATCATCAATTTCTCTAATGTTAATAATTTTTAGATGTTCTTCAAGACTCATCTCATCCATACTTAGTTGTGTTTTTGATATTTCATTCAAATAATCATTGGTTTCTTGGTCGTATATTTCAGTTTCTTCACCTTCTACAACCGGTTCAGATGTAGATTTTGCTGCTTCTAATAGTTTTTTACGTCGCATCAGCTCTTGTTCATCTTCTTCTTCTTCTAAGAACGATTCTTCATCAATAGTCTCATCAAAGAATACATTACTCATTTTTTCCTCATGTAATGCATACAATTTCCCACTAGAACTCTCACTACTTTCATCAATTTCACCGATTATTTCTAATTCATCAATCGTTACAAATTCGTCAAAACTAGAACCAATTTGTGTACCACGTGTATGTTGAGTTTCAACAAATTTCGGTCTTAATTCATCTATTGGTTTTGGTACAAATCCAAGATCACCTCTAATATAAGCAGTAGATAGTGATGGTATTGTTGCGAGTGAATGTCGACTTGGCTTCCGAACTTCATATTCATTTAAAATAGTTTGTAGACGATTAACAAGACCGTGTTGTCGGGTTTCTTTTAAGTCGTGTCCAGACATATCTGATTCTTGACACATTTTTAATACTGCTTTTATGGACGACATTGCCTCATATAGAATCGAAGATAGACGTGTATTCTCTCTTTCTAAATTAAGATAATCGGCTTTTATTACATTCTTGCTATCTGAACAACTTTCAAGATTTTGTGTTAGAATGCGATTTTTATACTCTAAATTATCACATTTCCGTTGTTGTTTCTCTAATTCACAATTCAGATCATGCATTTTATTCCCGAAAGATTTATATTTCTCAAACTTAGATTTCAATTTGTTGTACTCCTCTGCTAACTTGTTGATTACATTTAACTGATCTCTAACTTTACCTAAAGCCAACTTCTTTTCAGCATCATAAAGTTCAGCTTCTTGTTTCCATTTAGTTGAATTACGTTTCATTTCTGCTGTATCTTCTTTTAATTTTTTATGTGTAGCATACATTGTTTCTAATTCATTATTAATTGCAATATTTTCACGTATAACACGATGTGTTGTTGCTGCAATTTGTATATCAGTTGATTCATGGAATTCTTTTGATAGTTGTATTAAACGCAATTCCATATCGTTCTTTAATTGATTTTTTGCAATTATGAATTTCTTTTCAGTTTCATAGAGTTGTTGTTTATGTCGTTTTTCTTGTTCTTCCATTGCTTGTTCTTGTATTTCAAATTTTCGCATCAAATCATCACGTTGCGATCGAAATTCTTCTAATGAATTCAATTTACCTTCCAATAATTTAATTTCAGATGTTAACGTTTCATGCATTTGATTGTATTCTTCAGTTAATGCAGCAATTTTATGTTCATATTCATCATTCTCACCAGATCGTTTCTCTTCAGATGCACGTAGTCGATCGGTAAGTTCACGAATTTCATCAGATTTCTCTTGAAGTAATTTCTTTAGATAAGCGATGATATCGTTACGATCATCATCTAGTTGTGCGTATTGTTGTTTAAGTTCTTCATTCTTTGCTTCTAATTCTGTTGTTAAACTTCTTAAACGGGCTAATTTACGATTTAAGTCGGTTATTTGAAGTTCGTAGAAAGTTTTGTCAACTTCAGTTAATGCATTCGGATCGATTTTCGGTTCTTTTTTAGACTTTTTACCTTTTTTACCCTTTTTCGGCATCTTATTATTTTAATAACGTCAACAAAAACATTAATTTCGATAAACTATCAACTTGACACTTTCGTTTGTTAGAGAGTCGTTATAGCAACTGTATTATTGATTAACAATTTCTAAGAAACCGTGCACAACTGCGTATAACATGCAACAGTGTAATATTCTTGTTAATATAGAGACGATAATCTCTGTAACCTTACAACTACTCCTATTATATTATTAGCTAGATGTAACTAAATGAAACTAATTGTATAGACTTACTTCACAGAACTTGGCACCGTAACGTGGTGGTGGTGAATCACATAAACGATAACGACTTCTTGTACCACCGATGCAAGTACTTGAACATGACGTCCAAGGACTCCACGGTCCCCAACCGCCACTTTCAGATTCTGCAAAAAAAATATGGGTTAACTAACGATCATCCCCTCTTAACAAATACAAATTGTAGTAGATTTAATTATTTTTTTCCTAGATAAGTGGCGGGATGTTGTCTTAACGACTATTGTAAAGAGCGTACTCATATCGTACACCCTCTAGGCATAAAAATCACAACCCTCATAAAGTTTTGCAATATCATAGGGATGTTGTAATTGAGATATTTCTATAGTTTTATACGCAACCAGATCGATTCTAACGGTTGCAATAACTATAAACTTCTATAATTATAGAGTTTGAAAGTATAATCAAGGCTTTTTGTTCTGTCAGTTATTCTAGTTTAAATACTGACTTAAATGGTGTAAGTTCGATATTTTGTTAGCATAAATAAGAATTGTATTGTGGAGTCTTATCTGGGAAATGCAGGCGTCAGACAGCTTTACATGTTGGGAAATATAGCTTCAACCGCTATTGTTTTACAACCACAACTGTCATTCTAGTTGATATAAAAGAAATAAGTCACTTAAGAGGATTTTAGAAAACCCTTGCACCTTCAACAAATCTTATTTGGATAATTTGAGATTATCGATAATGTTTTACATTTGATTAAGTTGCATGTAGGTGAAGGATTATCCGCTATTTATTGTGAATCGTTATCATTGTTGTGATAGTAATGTAGAATTAATCCACGATAAGGTAATGTGTTACAAACTAGCTGTAAAATTAATCCTTACGCAAAATCAACTACTTCACATTTTCCACTCTAACAATAAGAAAATAAATTTCATGTAATTATTCTCGATTTTCTTTCAACTTAATGTTGGAATTTCGGCTATTTCGTGAATCTATATACAGAAATAAATCAGCATACAAGCAACAAATTTATTCAAAAGACCCATTTCAATTGACCAAAGTGAATGTAAAAGACTTGTAAGTGTATACGAATGTAGAGCTTTTCGCAAATAAATAACCGCTATTATACATTGAAAATGACTAGAACTGTAAGATAGTAGCATTTAGAAAATGTTATTTTGAAAGAGGGAAGTAATAAAAGTTTAAAACTCTCACATTTGGTTTTCGAAAAGTTTGTTCATGTGAAATTTTCGATACGTATCATTAATTCACAAACAATATATTAAAAAACTTTAAAAGCAAGACGATCACACGGATATAACAACGGAAAAATCGATGAGAGACGCAAAATTAATATAATTTTGAATGTAATAAACAACGGTTAACTACTCCTTAACGTCTTGTGAAGTTTGTTGTAATCAAATTTTGCTTACCTGAAACAGGTAGTGTTGGCACACAATCCATCCGTACATCAGCAACAGCACCAGTAATCGCTTGACTAACATATACGAAACAATATTCAACATAACGTTCAGTAAATAAATCACAATCAAATTGTAAACTGTGTTGGCCTCTAGTAACCTTCTGTTCAATAACATATTCAAGAGATGTGGGTGGTACAAGTGAGGCCACATTTGCTCTTAAACGTGCAAATAAACGTACACGATCACCTGACGATAATATACAAGACGGATATTGAAAAAGTACTTTAACACCACCACTGTGAGCATCACATGGAAATATGCTGCGAGCATGAACATTGAACACAAATTGTTCACTCCAATCCGCCTAAAACAAAAATAATCACAAATTATGAACAGTGTATTGATTTTATGTTTTTCGTTTATTTAAACTTCGATCAGGTGTAATAGTAATTACCTTAACATAGGCAGCCGTGTGAGGTAATGGTGGTGTGGGTGCTGTAGGTCGGAGAAACAGAGCATAATGTCCTGCGAGACCAAATAACTCGCAACGCAATGTAAGCACGCGACGTCCTGGAAAACCACGCACCTGTTCCGAATACAGCACCTGAACATAGCAAACTCATTAGAGACAAACTCTGAATGTGTCCAGAGAATAACTAATAGCACTTGACAATAATATACAAAAACCACACACACAAAACTAAATTTTAAACGACTCACCTGTACATTCGATTTGTTTTGTCTATCATTATCATTATCACAGGTAAGTAGAGAATGTCCACAATAATGCAATTCCAACCAGAATTCTGGAATAGCACTAATTGGACTATCTGTAACTGGTGGACAAACAACATCCGGAAATTCTAAAATTGCCATCACTGGTGTTTCTGGATAAGTCTGTACATGTTCCGGTGTTAATGATAATTGTGGCATTGGCCATCGTACATCTAAACTTCTCATTATCACTTGATCATCATCAATACTTGAATTATGTTCAACACTAATTGGTTGTTTTTTAATTAAAACATAATATTGACCACCTTTTGAAAAATAACCACATGGTATTTTCACCATTGTTTTATTTAATGATAGTGCACGTGCTTCTGGTAATACAGGGAATGTAGTCAAGGCTTGTGCTACATTGCCTTCTAAACGTGATAGTTGTAGCATTAACGGCGGGAATGATGATGATATTATTTCGATGTGAAGATCTCCACTTAAAGCAATGTGGGATGGGGGCATTGATAATTCTATTCCGGGAATACCGCCGCCTGAAATGGAAATAATAAGCGTTTTAATGATATCAGCACACCAGATGTGATGGTGGAAACTAGATTGTTGATATTATTGGTATTTTGAGCAGATACAACATTGTTGAAATCAGTGGAAATTCAAGTAAAGTTGAAAATTTAGTTTTGTCGCGGCGCATCCACCACAATCACTAATTTGATTATTAACAAAAACCTAATTATTCTATCATATTTTTGTTGGAATTGTAAACTGAACTATTAATGATATGTAAATGTTGGCTTCTATCTAACTTGGGTAATTTGTGTGAAATAGTCGAAACCTATGGTTTAATCATCAATTGATATGCAAAGACGAGAAATTCAACGTAAAATCGTTATAAAAGTTTTACAATAAAGACAATGTCAAATGTTGAATGGTAATTTAAGGAATCACTCGTCTGTCTAAAACGATAAAACTTTGAATTCCACATGGAAGTCGAATAGTCTACCATTAGAAATCATCGAAATGTTTTCTAATTGATTGATTTCTATTTGGAGATTAAAAAATATAATTGGATTTTTCATTATTAGTCATTTCTCAATGTTGATAAAACTAATTAAAATTTAGATTGATATGAATGATTCTCCTCGACGTTTTTTTTTTGCTGTAATCCTTCAAACCGAATGATGATATATTGAAGACGTGACAATGCAATATTTTGTTCCTATATGAACAAAAACAGTTTCGCTCCGTTTGAAATCTACATTTATCTCATGTTGATTTTTCTACAATTTTCTCATAACTATAATCCTCTTCGGAGCAAAAAGAAGAAAATAAATACATACGTAATATAATAAGGCAACCCTTGGAACGATTTACCGCAGAATCAGAGCTTTAGGTGGTAGAATCTTCCATTTCTCGATCAGATGGAAGACCCACTTTTCCAGTAGGATAATTCCCATCCTCATATTGAACGACGTTCTATGTACCGATTTTCAGAGGGTAATGTCAATCTTTTGCTATGTCCACCCCGATGTCCCGATCTTTCGCCCATCGAGCATGTTTGGAACATAATGGGGAGAAGACTGAGGAACTCGCTGCAGCCTCCACAGGCACCGCAAGCTCTACAACACGAATTACAGGTTGTTTGGGTTGCAATACCTCAAGAGGAAAGCTACCATCTGATAGAGACGTTCTTTAAAATTCTCCAAATCTAACAATAAAATTTTACTATAAATTTTCTAATAATCGCTTTATCAATTGATAAAACTGTAAATCTTAATAGAACTTTTTATCATTGATTTTGGCCCGATTGGAGAAGAAGAAGTATTTTTGTCATTAGCCTCTTGATAACCTCATTTTTATCTGTTATCCAAAAGAACCCAAATGAATGATGATCTGAGCTTCTAGACGGCAACAATAGCCAAACGGACTCTGTTTTCTAGACCGAAGCGTCTCTAATAATGACTTTTGTAATAAATATTTATACAACTGACAATTTAATTATTGCACGATAAATCAATGTTGGAACTTTTAATAAAAATTGTAAATAGTTTAAATGTGAAAATTGAGTCCAAATGTTTAACATCAAAGACTGTCAATATTCAATAGACTTTGATCAAATATACCTTTTCTGTTATACTGTAATTCTCATTTAAAATGCAATTGAAGGACTGATGATAAAGAACATAAATTTTATCTACAATCATTTCATTGATTTTATTGTAATAAATTTGTAAATTTTCTGATTTATCAATAATTCCATTGAATTTAAATGAAGCTTCACAATACATTTTAATTGAATTTTGTAATGTATTTGAGGATTTTTAATTAATTTTCTGTTATCTATTAATGGTTACGTATTCATTTGAAAGAGAACAACAATAAATTCACAAAACTTCACCATCAAGTGCAACGATTACTGCATTTTTAAGCTATATTTTAGAAAGTTTTCAGTTTATTCTACTTGATGTTAGCATAACTTCTCTTCGTTTGAATTTAATTTGTTTTCTCTATGATAAGATGCTGTCAGAAGTGATCCGGTACATGATTGTGAACTACCAACAGCGAATGATGATGCTTGGTGGTGTATTCATGGAAATCCTGTTATTGACGATGGATCGTTGTATGCGGTAAAGAGAACTCAATTTCTAAGTAGGATTATGTGCCCAATTTGACTGCGTCTAATATTAAATTCATACCATCAAAAGTCGTATTTTTCTACACATTTCTTTCTTGTTTTTTTTTTTATTGCGATATAGTTGTGCTTTCCAGGTTACTACATTAACCTAAATCTACTTGGCACTGTTCCTGGAAGAACTCCACAATATCATTGACCCAATTTCAAATCAGAACGAGGAAACAATCTATGATGGATTTGATTAAAACTTATTATTCTACACGTTTTGACTGATTATTCTGTTTGTTAAAAATCGATATTGTGAATTCTGTAGTATCGTAATAAAAACAGAACTCTGGATCGTTCTCTTATCCCTTATAGCTGTTGTAAAATGCATGGATACCGATAGTGGTATTGGTCCATTGGTCACGTTGACTATTTGGAAAAATTACATTTCCTACTAGCACTTTCACCAAAACACTATGTGCTTTGAAATGTTTGTTGTTATCTGAATTTCGTCTACCATCACTATCTCACTTCTCGTTACCTAAAAGTGGTTTTTGTTACACACTAACTATAAGTAATATGTTCGCTTTAAGTGTCTGTTTCTGTTGTACGATCTACGTAGTACTCTTGTAATGTTTATGGTAGTGTTAGAGCTTATAATTAAATGATAATCGGGCAATTTTGTACAGATTATGGAACAATAAAGCAAAATTGTTATATGTGTGCTCACGATTAGATTAACTACTCCGTTGATATAACTCGAATTATTCAAATAGTAGAACATTTACAGTTGTAACCCGACATTATAATTATTAGTTAAGCAACAATTTCCATAGCATCTGTTGTATCTCTTCTTTCCAAACGAGCATCTCTATTGATAATTAGAAAACTTTCATAATTCTTTTCTTATTCTTGATCTTTCACGTAAACTCCTTGTCATTCAGTAAGGATCGATATTATTTGTCTGCAAGTTTACTTGTTTGTTTCTCCAGTCATGTGGAAATTGTTGTTGAAAGACCACCAAACGATCAGACGTATGCTTGAATTATTTCTGAGAGTTTCAAGCTGACAAAATTCGTAAAGGTGTGTATAGTAAGACAATTATGATCAACAGACCGGAATACGCCTATTTGTACCTTAGTTTGCATATACAAGGTGTGCATATTAAAGAGGCAGGTAGAACAATTGAGAATTTCTGATCTGAAAAAACTGTATAATTAGTCACCACAGTTTCATAGGAACCCTCAAAAGTATAAGAGTCTCAGAAAACGTGTGGTTATTTATCTACAATTCCACTCTTATAACTAAAATGTATGTTATGAAGCATCAACAATTGTTCATATAATTTGAGCTCCTGTAAAGGTGGTTTTATGTAAGATTGTTCTCACAGCCCCAATTTATATGCCTGTTGGCTTAGCCAGCCCTCGTACATCTAGGAACATATAATAGATATCGAAAGATTGATTTTCGATTTGGAATCAAAGTTAATCGAGTAGAAAATAAGACGATGCCAAATCTTATGACACTCCACACGTTGTAATTCCAGGAACCACTTTATTGTTCGTATCGAACTAAAGTAAATTTACTGTAAGCTTCCTACTGAAAAACTTACAAAATCGTATCATACTCTACAAAGTTCCATTTAAATAAGTTGTATCTACTATAATATATTTTTTTTAATATTCTGTTCGGTGTTAACTTTACAAACAAACGGAATGTAGACACAAAGGAGCCACATATAGTGGGCGTTTTGTATAGTTTTGATACTATTTCGATCCTATTTGTTGTTTATATCACACCAACTTCCAAAAGTCGTGAATTCCAATCCAACAACTATGCAGCTTTATAGTTAGCTACGACCGACTCAATAACAGACAAAATATGATATCGAAACGTCTTTGTGAATTATTGTGTAATACTCAACTAATCGAAGATATAAGAAAACTTGTTTATTTGTAAAGTTGAACAATACACTTGAGAGAAAAGCAAAAGACATTTTCAATTGCACCAACGAAATCACTGATTGTATTATCTTTTGTTGTTTGAATGACATTCTAGTCTCGATAGTATTGTAGACAACAAAAAGAAAATTCTAAAACAATAGAACACCTATATAAACTTACACAAAGAAGTCAATGTTTCTTATAGTGTACAACAATAACAAAAAAAAAACAAGAGGGATAGTTTTGTCTTTTCCACACACTATGACAAAAAAATATATCCAAGTATGAAGCACCAATTGTACCCTTGAGTATGGAGAAGGGGCGTTGCTACGGTCGATTACAATACCTGGTTATGTTTAAAATTGTTTGCTGACTTGGCAAAGTCACTTGTATTATTATTATTATTATTGTTGTGTCTGTGTGTGATTCGTTCAACAAAACGGATAAGGGTTAATTCATCAAGCTTTGCTTTACAGATATAGGAAAGGTTGTATTTCTATATTAACGGATGTGGTGTTTAATTTGTAACTAATTGTAAATTAGATTGAATACGAACTGTAATACATGCTGATGTTGATAGTTAAGGGTAGTATAACGATTAGGTGAGAGTATTGCTGTTTCACATTGAAGTTAATCGGCAATTTTCATTATTCTTTGTTGCCATCTCATGAAAATTCACGTCATATCGCATTTTTTCAGTATTCGTAACGTAATCAAGTTGATAACAAAAGATAATGATGAATATTCAGTTGTTTGATCAAATGTGGCTAGTTTAAAAGTGAACGTTACCCAAACAAAGATCATAAACAATGAAATGATGACAGTGATGAAAGAATGGCAAGGGTTGAGGATTCAATTACTGTCCACCTACCCTATGTAGTTAAGTTAAGCTTATAAAAGCTAAGCGCACAATGAAAAAACGTACAGATAAAGAAAACGAATAACTAACCAAAGTATGGTGTCAAAAAAGTGTAAGAAATCCACTCTAGAACATGTAACTTCTCGAAATGTGCCGAAATAGGCAATTTAATACAAGTTAGGCATAAAATAGAAGATTTAAAAATCTCATTTTCAGAGTGCTCGGAAACTTTGAAACTTAAACTAGAGAGAAAAAGTATATTTTAGAGATCTGTGGGTTTTATCGATTGGATATTTGGTTGTCAATTGACGTATTCTTGTGATAAAATTGATTGTTACGTTGTTTGTTTTGTGATAAGCTTACAAACATCAAGATATCCATCTCTGAATAATTTACATATGAAAAATTATGTAAATTATCACATTCTAACATTTTCTCTGTCATTTTTTCCCGGAAAAATATAACAAAGAAAACGTCAACAAATTTCTTTTACACAATTTATCACAGTCATACAGTTATTCCATCAACTTATATATCAAACCGTTTGTATCCAACTTAGGGGTAGAAAAAGTATATGTGGTTAGAACGTGAGCATTTCTTACACTTTACAGTTGTTTAAAAGTAAAACTTACATTACTGTCTATTCACACAACTTACACGATCCTCTTACAACACACGTAAATTTAATGTAGAAATGGATATCAAGATTTTATTGAATAATGTATAAGATTTATGAAAAATAAGCCGCCATTTCCTTTGAACGATCACAATATGGAATCGAATTCAGTTGCACCCTTCCCATCATATACAATTTAGTAAATGTAGTCCTTGATTTAAGTTGAAGATGACGGTGGTAAATCATCATTTTTCTGACGTATCAAAAATATTTATTTGAAGCAATCATCAATCAAACTACGATAAAATTACGATTTATAAGTGTATGGCATAAAAAAAGCAGGTTTTTTACGTTGAATTCTCGTTCTTAATATTATCGTTAAGGTGCGTCTCCACACGAACACATTTAGCCGGTAGCAGCGCAAGTCAGCAATTTTCAGAGCTGCCAACGTGCTCGAGCAACACAGTCAACGCCTGCAATATGTTCAATGCGTGAGCCGTAAATGGAATGTTGCAAGCAATGTGTGTCCCGTATAGACGTGTTTTATGGTTAGTTAGTTTGTTGCCTAGCGAATAATTGTAAAAAGCTTATAATTCCTAATGCAAACACTGCTGCTGGCAACGCTTGTTGCCGGCTAAATGAGTCCGTGTAGAGACGCGTCTTTACAGCTGAATTTGAATAAAACACACCGAAACAATGCTGTATTGCTGTAATAATAGATGGTCTGTTTCCTCAGATACACATACGAATCGGGAGAGTTATTCAGTTTTGTAATGTATTCTTGTCAGATGGGATGAATTTCAAAATTTCACTAATTAGTTACTGTTATCGGTGAAGAATATTATTAAACAAACAGTAAACCCAATAGCTTTAGGCATATTAACTAAATAGTGAATGATATGTTTAATCTTGTTGTTGTTGTATATAGTTTCGCTCTTTTGCTTTCAGTATGACAAATAAATGAGAATTTACTTTCAGGAATAAATAGTGGATATACAAACAGACATCTATTATTCCAATTCCGGTTTAAATATTTTGCTATTCTAAAAGGAAATATGATCAAATCGGCTAGTAAAGCTAATTTAAACATAATACTCAAACTTCTAATGAAAACTTGATTGTCTTGCCAAAGACACAATTGATTTTAATTAAGCGACAATCGTAAATATCCTACCTGCTGTTACATGTTTCGTGAAATGAAAAGCCAGTAGTAATAATGGAATATTGATCAAAGCACGACAATGTGCAATAATTCTCTTCATATCCATTAGCCAAATCACTCGACATTTTGGGTAGTTTTTAAAATTGTTGATTTGTTTAAATTTAATGTGAAATTTTCAATTTGCATTAACCATAGCTCCCCATTACCGGTAGATGCCAGTTCTAAAAACAAAATAAAAACCACATTAATGTAAATTGGATCATTTTTGAAGTCTTCCATAATCCTTATAAACATCATTAAATTTTTGTTTAAGAAGGGCCCTGTTGCGATAATCTGTATGTTTGTTTTTGTTATCCAATTATAACAATGGAATTTACAAAATATTGATCGTTGGTATATAATGGGAACATTGCCAGTGACTAGACAGAACAAGACATTTTATACATACACACACAATGTTACTATATAGTGGTCGTTGGCTGCTTGCCGACACCCCAATCTCTATTATGCGACCAGCAAATTGCAGGGTTTTATAGCTTCATCTTACCACCCTTACCTTTTTCTTCTCTATATAATTTAGTTTTTACCTATACTCAACAACTGTCTCTGTCTTTTGCAGCATCTTCTTGTTAACATTTAACAACTATTTCGGTTCAAGTTGAATTATCATTAACACGTTCAGCATTCTTTAATTAAAACTAACGCAAATCCACGCCAAGATTGAAAATCAAAGGATTGTTTATTGGAGGAAAATCTAATTTTATTTAATCAAAAAAAATTTTTTTTGAGAAACACGAAAAAATACTTGTCTTTCTTTATCAACATGAAAGTTGGTAATCTTTTTTGGATTAAGGGTGGAATAATACAAAAAGCGCAACAAGGAAACGTACAAAAATAACATAACACAGTATATTCTTAGTTATTATGCCGTGACCTGTCAACTTTTCTGAAAATTATGATTACATTCTACTCGTACAAATTACACATTGTATTCACATGCACAAAACTGAAAATAGAGTCAGGTGGTGTATTGTAGATTATAATACAAAAACCCAAACCCGTCACGTACAACAGGTATTATTTCAATGAATGATAATGGAATATGTGTAGAGATATCAGATCTTATTTTGTTCAACACAGATAATCAAATAGAAATACCCCGAAAATCTCGATTTAATTCAATCAATTCAGGGGTTGATTCGATGTAATTACATCATGCACAATCTTTCAAATAACACTCACTCTTTTTGTTTAGTCAAAGAATCACCGAGTTCTCTTATAGACGAATCATATCAATTTTGTACAGTAGAGAAGCACAATAATCGGATGTAGTAACTTAGGGGGAAGCTAGCTAGAAAATTACAAAGACCGAGATGTGCTCGTTCTAAAGGAATGGAAAGGAAACACCTTGGATGTAAGTATTGGTGTATGGGTGGTGGGATTCTATTATGGTTAAGATAGGAATGCAATTTCATCTAAATTTTTCTTTTCTTTGTTCATTCGTCAAGTTCTTTTTTTTTTTCTATTCGTTGATGTCATCATCGTTTTCATCTCTGTAATGGTGTACGAAATTGATTTAGTGACATATCAGTGAAGTCATCTCATATCGAGATCTCAATAGAATCGGCTATTACAGAAATCAATACTTGAATTTTGTTGTTGTTGAATATCAAATGTTGTTTGCTTGTTCTTTTTTGTTTCCCTAACGGAAACGGGGTAAAACAGCGGAAATACTTGATTATTCATTCATATAGAGGTAACAATTTACTCAACTCTAGAGCTAAACTCACAATTTACAACTCTATAGTATGTCTTGTACTTGTGATATTCTGTGTAATAGATTACTTCAAACTGGTCCTCTATTTTGTAACTGTAACTCGTAAGAGGTATTTTGATCATTCTTGAATCTTTCCAGTGAAAATGTCCATTGTAGGTGTCTGTGGCATGTTTTTGTAAACTGTAGAATCTTCAAATTGCGTTACGAGCATAACTGATCTTCTAAGAAATCGTTTCTATACCTTTTGAAAAGGAAAATCAAAAAACAAACACTACAAGAATGTCGAATTCTCTACAGATAGAGTCAATTTTTGAAGGAATACCTCTTGCCAAACAAATCTGAGAGCTTCTTCCAAATAACCTCGACTCTTACAGATTATTGTTTAGAGACACCTTACAGATGCAAACTGTGGTTCATACAGTAGTTTAAGGAGTTGCAAAAGTAATGCTAGAAAGTGTAAACTGACACTTATACTGAATATTCTGTCAGAGTTTACATATTCGAGCTGTGTTAGACAGAGCATAGCTGAAACATAAACGCTTACACAATATCGCTCAGAGACACCGTAATGCCAACTGAGGTTCGTACAAGAGTGTAAGGAGTTGCAAAAGTAATGCAAAAAAGTCGAAAATTACAGTTATCCTGAATATTCAGTCAGTCTTCGTATTCGAACTGTGTTGGACTAGAATGCTCAGAGCATACCTGAAACATCGACGCTTACAGATTATCGCTCAGAGACACCTTAATGCAAACTGAGGCTCGTACAGAAGTGTAAAGAGTTGCAAAATTAATGCAAGAAAGTGGAAACTGACACTTATCCTGAATATTCAATCAGAGTCTTCGTATTCGAGCTGTGTTAGAGTCAAACGCTCAGAGTATACCTGGATGTTTACCTACTAGTCGCAGATTCGATTACCGGTCTAAAACTGACCTCGGGAACGAATTAAATGAGACACAAATCTTCTTGATTAGTTACCCTATCTCATCACACCTTTCATGTATCAGAGTATACAGTTTGAGAACTCCTGCTCTAAACTATTAAATTTGATTTATAAATTCGGTATATATTATTTATTAAGAATGCTTTCCAAAATAAGACCGCAGATTCACTTGAAAAGACCAGTAATCTCCTTTCCTACACTTAATAATTCATTATTGAATTAAGCAAAAGAGAATGTAAACATAATGTTTTAGTTTAGACTAAATCTGTACAGCATTATTTTCAAATTATTCCACCATCTAATGGAAATATTAATACTAATCTATTCTTGTTTATAAACATAACTTTATTGAAATTAATTGCAAATTGAAATACCAATTCTACCGTCAATTCAATTTTAATTACAGAAATCCGATTTATAATTAACGTAACAATTAATCAACATTAAAACTTATCGATTATGAATCGAATAAAATGAGTAGCTTTCAATAAAAGAAGACATTAATTTGTTGAAGTCTCACACTGAAGATTGATTAAAATTGTCAATTTAGGAACAAAAATAAAACGTATGAGCACAGATAAAAGGAACGTACATAAACTAGAGTCGATGCGTACAATAACGAGTAGCTTAATTTTAATGGTCACCACTATGATCATTAATAATTTCTGTTTTGACGTTTGCCATCACCGACAAATGTATGTAAAAACAACAAAAAAAAAATGTACATTTATTTGGAAAGGTTCGTAAATTAGAAATAACGAAATAAATTAAACGAATTTGTCTTCATAATTTTTATGTTCTATAAACATAGAATTTACAAAGGAAAACCATACATTATCCGAACAAATTTCTAATTCCTCTACCACCTCGTTTGGTACAGTAAATCATTGAAATAAAAGCTATTTTTACAATCTCCAGCATGCGATATCAACGTATTGCTTTTGTTTGATAGAAAAGGGTCTGTCAGTGTTTAAACATAAAATCATACAATTCCCTACCAACTCCCGTCATTCGTTTCTTATTTATATCAAAATGTCTATCCAAACTCGGTTTGATACAAATCCCATTTTACAATATTGTTCGTTTTAAGTACGTCTGTCAGTATTCCGCAAGTATTTGTAATTTTAGTTCACTACTTAAGTAACTATCTCTTCAAATATTTACAAGTTTGAGTAGGAAGTGAGCAATCCACTCGGCTTTCTTTGTTTTTGGAATGCGTCCATATAAGACTTCTTCTTGTTAACATTCCCTGTGGTATTATATTTGCAATTAGTACAGGTAAACATATTGGATAACTTAACATTTCAGGGGACTGACCGGCAATAAAGTCCATTAGTGGAATGAAACTGTTGGAGACATGCAATTAACTTAATGAAAGTGTATTGACTTTTTGTTTAATTATACGTGGAAATATTTGAAATTCGTTGGCTTATAATTATCAGTCTGCGTTATTAGATTGGCTCTGTCGGTTGAGGAAGACAACCGGACACAATGAGTCTGGATTACAACGAAACTACAATTTTGTGGACTGATGTGTCACTTCTAGTTTAACATTTAATTTGTTGTCTGTCGGTTCCACTACTTAACTTAAGGAAGTGTCAGATAATTTTTGTTTTGCCAAATTTTTTTGATACTTTTGGCATGATTTGGTGGAGTAGAACCCCAGAGTTTTTGAGCTGAAGCAAATATGCTACTCTGGAGAGTCTGCAAGATCAGACTCTACCAGATCCCTCCCCTCTCCTGTAGTCGGCAACTTATAATCTCTGACTAATAAAGACCCATGCTATTGAAGGAGTAGTCATATCAATAATTTCCTGCCGATTCAATAGGGGCTGTGGAAGTGGATGACTTTTCGGGTAAAAAAGAGACAAACTAAAGACCTACAACTTATATGATTACGAGTTTCAAATTGCTAAGACGTTCTCACTATTTTTCTCCCAATAAAAACTTTCGATTTTACAAGATCAGTGAAACGCAAATTCTCCACAGATCCATCTCTAAAATTAATGAACTTATACGTAATACACTAGAGTTTCATGTAATTACAGAAACCTAACATAAAACAGTGGGGTTGCTAAGCAGAATTTCCACAATCATGGGTAGTTATCCATACAACGGGATCGGTCAATGCACCACTACATTCCCCCCTCTATACACATTTTAAAATTATTTACAAACATCAAAACTCATTAAAATTCGTCGCTATACTGAACATTACTAATGGAATATATTGAACTTGAACTGGAAATTACTTTAAATCATTTAAATTGTCTGAGAATCATCAATTTTTTTGGATTGTTTATTTTAAAGTTGCATCTTTTATTTGTAATTTAATGTAGAAAATTCACAAATTTATTACAAAGTGGAGTCTATTTTCTTGTTGTTAATTCCAACAAAAAAACGAAGGAAAAGTGAAAACAGCGCACGGAAGCTAATTCAATTTTCCAGGTATACGATGAAATGGACGTTATGTCAAGATAATAAGAAATTTCACTGCATAAAAACATAGAAGCGACAACAGGAGTGCTCCCATACATATAAATGACAATATTGAAAATTATTATTCACTTGAAGCACAGATGATCCTTGTCCTATCTGCATATGAAACAAAATAATTCATTACACAACACTTTTAGGACATTATTTTAATATTTTCCTTGCACTAAATATTTAACCATTTTTAATAAATTTATTCGTCATATTTTGCTAAATTAAAAAGCATATAAAAGCCTGAACTTTGTTATTGTCAATTAGTGTCAATCAATTTGATTTGAACAAACGATTTCACAATGAAATCCTGTTTAATTCTCGTATCAATTTTAATATTAATTGTTGACGCTGCACCGCCACAACTCTTCTACATTTCCAAGTAAGTATCAGTTAAATGTTGGTGATTAGTTGAACAACAAAGTTGTCATCAATTTGTTTACAGTACACCACAACCACAACCATCTACTGTCAGAAACAATAGTACTGGAAAAGATGGTACAATAGTTGAGAATGGATTACAATCAGGACCAACGGAGATGGATGACAATTTGAAGAATCAACAACAACACATAGAGCTAAGTGATGAAAATGTTGAAATTGATGATAGTGATTTAAATCAAGAAGATGTTTATTATATTTACCATCCAGATGGTGTATTGCAAAAAATCGTTTATTTGGAAAGAGATGATCCAATAAATATGGCATATACAGCTCAATTTAAATATGAAAATGTTGAACCTATTCGTAATCCAATTTATACATACGATCCAAATAGCTTAGCTTTCCAAAGATTAGTAATCTAATTTTTGATGATTTCTGGTTATTTTATTTATAGTTTATTGATGAAATGTAATAATTAAACAATAAATCATTAATTTTATACGTTGCTCGTTTTCTGTCGAACAAATCCTTTTTATTGGCGGATATTTGGCTAATGGAGTGGATAGCAACCTTAAAAAAATGATAACAGTTTTTCATCAACCTGATAGAATCTGATCCATGTGTTACCATATTATTCAGATTCTGTTAAAGTGTCCTAAAGAGATTCGGAGTGTTTTCAGAGATACGGCTGAAACCAGTTTCCTATAAAATCAGAGCCCTATAGTTTTATAAAAATAGTTTTGTCAACATAAAAGTTAACTGGAACTGTGCCAGTTTGTAAAAACCTACAACAACTGTAACTTGCACGATGTCTTGTTAGTTGTATAGACGTAATAATTAGCGAAACGCACAATAACCTCTTCTAACTCTCTTAATTTACCAACTAACTCAAATCAATTAATGTCAAACTATTCCAACAGATCGATACTTTACATTTTCAACTATAGCAATTACACAAAAACCGAACAATCCAAAAAAAAGCTTCAAATACTTAAAAGTCAACCCTTATCAATGCAGAATGGCAATATTACAAGAGAAATGGGAAAGTTGGACAAAGCGGAAAGTCATTAAGAGCAATTAACAAAAACAAAAAAAAATGTATTACTTTAATGCTTCTAAAGTAGGTCTTAGAATCAATAAACTCAATTCATCAAACGAACGTTCCAAAATAGGACAAAGATCTTTGAATGCAGTTCAGTTGCAAAAAGTAGAAATAATACAATCATGCTGAAGGAAACAATCAAACAAATCACAGAAAATAAGCAAAATTTTACGAGGGAATCACTGAATCAAAATAAAGCTTGTTCTTAACAGCAGTTGGAAATCAAATAGTTGCAACTCAAACGCATGCTCTAGCTTCAGACAATTGTTTGTAGCTTTGTCTTTATTCCATTGTCAGTTGTTACCGTTTGTAGGTGGTTTTTGGCTAATAATGCGCATTGAAAAGATACAACAAAAAAGTCGGAATTATGGGTAGGGACGAACCTATTAATCGATAGAAACTGTTCCTGCTGTCGAAGTAATAAAGATAATCGGGTGCAAATAGATTTTTCCCTGCTTTTCTTCTATTTACTCTAATAAAAATTGAGTGTACCACGAAGGCAACTTAAAATTCGTCTTGTTTGCAGATGACTCGTTCAAAGAACAGTATGGAAACTAGTTATAAAGTCAAATAGTTCCAACTCAAACGCATGCTCTAGTTTCAGACAATTGTTTGTAGCCTTGTCTGTATTTCAACTGCAACTGTTTGTAGGTGGTTTTTGATCACTTTTTGACTAATAATGCGCATTGAGGAGATACAGCAAAACATCCGGAATTATGGGTAGGGACGAACCTATTAATCGTTTGAAACTATTCCTTCTGTCGATAAATCGACTGCAAATAGTTTTTCCTTGCTTTTCTTCTATTTACTCGAACAAAAATTGAGTGCACCACGAAGGTAACTTAAAATTCTGCTTGTTTGCTGATGATTTGTTCAAAGATCAGTATGGGAATTCTTCCAAATATTTTGAGTACTTTATTAAATTAAACTAGCTAGAAAGTTTCAAATTTTATAAAGAATAAAATTTAATTTAGCCACTCAATAATTTACAATGTTGTATTAATTAGTTACACACAGTAAATATTTATCAATCACTTCAACGGAAAACGAGAGAATATAATTTTAAACATTGATCCAGATAGATTGAATTCATTGTTTCAACTGTAACACAAAATAAAAAATCAACAAATTGTATTTTCAGCAATACCATCGAATCCATCTGAAAAGATCGTAAATAAACTTGAACTGGGTTATTTTGAAATTGTAAAATAGTGGTGATTTACAGTTTGCTAACTGATATTTGTAAGCAAATTTACTATTTCGATGTATACAAATGTTGTTTAATAAATAACAAAGTGTATGTTCACTCGGCAATTCGGGTTTCATGATTCACTTGGGTATTTTCAGTTTTAGTTATAGATATCTCTGTAAGAATCCTCAAAGGAAATCATCAAAAACTCGACGAAATAGTTGAAATCAATCAATAAATTATCAACATAATCACTATCAATCAAGGTGTTTTAATTAGCTATTCAATACGTTAATTTGTAGATTACGTGACATGATATAATGTTGTATTCTAATATTAACAATCACAAAACGTCTACAACGTAGGAATTTCGACAGATTTAGGTCAAAGTCACTAGAATTTTTGTGCAAAAATTTTTCTATGAATAAACCAACAATCAACTATATAAATACCCAAACACAGTCAATTATTCAATCAAGTCTACAATAATATTCCAACAAAGACAGTTGAACAATGAAACTTTTAATTGTTTGTTTATTGATTGCTTCAGTTACAGCTGAAGCACCAATTTACAATTCATATTCATTCGATTATCAAGATTTGAGGAATTCAGCACCATATCCAGCATCCGGTTGGCGACCATCTGGACCACAATTTGGACTACCATCAAAACAACAACAATCACCTAATTATTTACCACCACAACAAACATACGGTGTACCAGAACAATCATTTGGACCGTCAGGAAGACAACAACAATCATCTAGTTATTCACCACCACAACAAACATACGGTGTACCAGAACAATCATTTGGACCGTCAGGAAGACAACAACAATCATCTAGTTATTTACCACCACAACAAACTTACGGTGTGCCAGAACAATTTGGATTGCCATCTAGACAACAACAATTACCCAAATTCGCACCGCCACCACCACAAACTTATGGTACACCGGGACAAACATACGGACCACCAACTGAAGAATACGGAGCACCACCACCACCACCACCAACTGAGAGTACACCAACAACAACAACAGAAGTAGAAGAAACTACAACTGAACTACCAACAACAACAGAAGCTTTCCAGAATTTGAAAGATGCAGAACTTGTTGATCAGAAAAAGAATAATGAAACTGATAGTAAAAATGATAAACTAGTTGATGATGGTAGTAGTGGTGTTGTAGAACAGGGTGTTTATTATGTTTATCATCCAACTGGTTTATTGCAACGTATTGTTTATAAAACACAAGATGATATGGAAAAGATGGCATATACTGCACAGTTGAAATATGAAAATGTTGAACCAATTCGTGGACCAATCTACACTTATGATTCTGCAAGTGGTGTACTTCAATTACTTAGAGCTTAAGAGTTTTTTTTTTTGTATTAAAAGTTTGTTTCGTTGCACTTAATTTATCTGTATTTATAAGAGTTTTAAAAGCAAAAAAAAAATAAACACTTCAACTAAAGAAAAACGTTCTAAATATTTATTTTGTATGAAGATTCTTAATTTGAAAACAAATCTCGCCGACCCTCCAATTTCTCATCACTAGCGGAATTTTAAAAACTTTCCCTTATGCATGATAACTTCTTTTAAATTTCTCATTTCTCAGGAAAAATAATTACTAGATAGACAAACGTTTCGAATCAAGTTTTTCGTAGTACAAATTGTGTATCTGTATCAAAGCTAAGCTTCTTAATGGGAGTTTAGAAAATGATGTTCGTAACAAGTAAAAAAACTACCGAAAACCAAATTAATCGAACCGAAAAATAGGAATAAAGTGCTGTAAATCATGTTTAAAACCAGTCTGTACTATTGGAGAATTAATAACTCAAGGAATTTTTACTGGCGATGTTCAACAAGAAAATCTTAACCATCCAGAATCCAATTACTTTTAGCAGATTTGAATAATTCGGTAACGAATGATGGATAGATTTGTAAGAATGCAGAAGAAATAAAGGGTGAACTTGAGCTTTCCTCTATTTGGCGAAAGAAAAAACAATAGAAATAGTAAGGACTATAGCTCGAATTCAATTAGGTAAGAGAAAGTTTCCAGTTACAAACCTGCCAGTTGACGGTATTCCCAGAGCTTTACGTGCCTCTATGAATACAAACATCATCGTATCATACCACCTACATCATCGTTAACTCGATGATATACATTTGGCCCTCGTATCGACCATTACAACTTAGCATTATTAAATATAGGGCTGGGATTCATTGTGTCTGAAATGAGTATCCTAGATCAGAATGGAGAGAAGTAATAGAAGGGTTAGGAATGTAATGCCGACCCCTTTCATCGCTTTTAAAAATATCAGAAGAGATGCAATTTTTACTAAAAAGCTGAATTATTGGTAGTTTGTGTTCGTTTGTAATTTACAGCTTTGTGACATAACATAAAGGTCGCTAGGTTTCAGTTGTATTAACGATCTTGCTAATTAACACTATTTCCTGCAAACACCTTCTGAAAATGAAATTTCTCAAATAACGCCTATTTGAAGGTATAATAGGTAACAAAACAGAAACAAGGAAAATCAGCCGTGAAAATTCTCTAATTATTACTTTCTCAGAAGGGATTAGTCATCTGAAAATCTTAAATTTTGTAGATTTATGCACGATTTATTTCCAATTTACTGCAAAATTTCAGCAAAACAATTTTTATAAAGACTCATTTGTGCCCCCGACAGAACCATTTGTTACCAAATTGTTCTAGGCAGTTTTCTATTAAAAAGTTAGCACAATTTGACTTCAGTAGCTTAAATATTAATTCCAACTACTTTCAGTGTAATTCCAAGCCAAAAAGCTCAAGTGCAAATTGTGTAGATTTCGTATTTACAAACAAATACTTGGTAACGGATTAGCTGACTATAATGTAACTTTACCATTAGATTTAAGTGGAATTTTATCAAACAAGGGTGAATTTTCTAATATTTCCAACATAACCGAAAATTGCCAAACTCTTTTA
Source organism: Lydus trimaculatus (assembly GCA_037414755.1). Lineage (NCBI taxonomy): Eukaryota > Metazoa > Arthropoda > Insecta > Coleoptera > Meloidae > Lydus > Lydus trimaculatus. Next base: position 27,205 of record JAZBGY010000524.1, on the reverse strand, counting down.
GAATGATTTGATACTTTTATAGAGGACCAATTTTATTACATCTACCATAATAAAAGCTTATCTAACTTGACTTAATCCTGGATGGGTTAACGATGAAACGTTATCACGAATAGTGTATAGTCGTGTAATTAAACTTTTATTATTATTCAATAAAAATAATCACAAATACAAAAAAAAAAATCAAATTTCAAGTCTGTTAAATACCAAAGTTTGTGGATCATAAGTGAAGATCGGTGCTCGAATCGGTTCCACATCTTCATATTTAACTTGTGCTGTATACGCCATATTCTTAACATCCTTTTTGGTCGAATAAACGACCCGTTGAAGGAGTCCAGTTGGATGATAAATATAGTAAACACCTTGATTCTTATTTTGTGTGAATCTAGATGTTTGATTCACTTTCTCTGATAGTGATTCTGTTGTTGTTGGTAATTCAGTTGTTGTTATTGCTTCGGTTGTAGTTGCTTCAGATGATGGAGGTCCATATTCGGTAGGTGGTGGTGGTCCGTATTGACCAGATGGTGGTGGTCCATACACATCATGCGGTACCGGTTGTTGTTGTCTAGCAAAAGGTGGTTGGAAGCTTTGTAAACGTTGAAATTTTCCGTTAGGACGTTGCTGTTTAACTGCCACACTAGCTCCAAATAGAGCAATCAAAACAACTAAAGTTTTCATCTTTTTGGATTATAATTCAAATATTGAATTGATGAACGAACGAATTGAACTGAAGACTTGATAATTCGTCAGCGGTTATATAGTTGATGAATTATGAAAAATTTTACCTATATGGTATTACCGAATTGTTTGTAATCCTTATTGGAAAAGTTTAATAGCGTCATCAATAAAGTTCGTATTGAATTTTAATTAAGCCCTCCGATCTTCTACAAAAAACTTGATCATTCTTTTGATGATAAACGAGATGGAAATTATTAAATAAATTCCACCAAATTACCCCAAAAAAAAAAAAAGATTAATAACAGCGAGATAATGAACTGCAAAATTACCTTTAAAATTTGTGATTGCAAAAAGAAGAATTTTAAAGAATTTCCAAAAATTCAACCAATTAGATTTTATTACATTTTGGATATTTGCGACAAAAGATTAAAAAGAATTTCTTTTAAAAGTAATAGAGATGTTCCACAAAACGATATTAACGAGCTGGAAATTGGTCGTCTGTCAGGAAAATCTCATTATTGCCGAAGATCACCTGCTGTTTAATATAAGATGATTCAAATTGTAATTAGTGCTGTTTTACATCTACACGTGACATTTACATCAATTAGGCAAAAAAAAAATGGTGTAATTACAATTTAAAGTTCAATAAAGACGGCTTTAGAGCACCTTATGTTCGTCTTGAGAGTTTCATGAATACATTCAGAGACGCTAAAAATGATAAACGTTCTCTAAAGGCGCGTCTGTATCAAATTTCTCGCGTAGTTAGTAAATCAGCAGTTTTGAGTGCTATCCGGGTGCCGGAGCAACACAATCAACGCCTGCAATTTGTTACATGCGACAGCGGTAAATGAATAAACATGACAAATTTTACTACAAATGAACATATGATGTCAGGAATTTTTCTTTTAATAAATATTCAACATATATGTTAAAGTAGCGTGTTATGTGTTGAATATAAACGATAATTATGCAATCCACTTTTAATTTACGTTGTGTCATAATAAATCCTTGACGGAGTTTGTATACTGTAGAGAAACCTAGACGATACAGCAAGGACGATGTAATAATTATTGTAACAACAATTAGAGTTTTGGTGTTAATTATAGTTGTAAGAGATATAAATCAACCCTTACTATTTGTTTAAAACAAAACTACCATAAAGTCGATGCGGGTACATTTTCAAACTCGCTATATCTTATTTTACAATTTTTGTAATTATGGAAGAATTGCGAGATGATAATACGAAATTTCTGATATTTTCTTAATTAATTATCATACCACTTTGAAAGCCTTTGTAGTAAATTAAAGTTGGAAACTTTTAACACACAATAAATGAATTTGTGGATTAAGCACCACACATCAGCTTGAGGTTTAAAGTAAGTTTGATTTTGGTTCCAGTAGAGTGAATATTTGCTTTCTATATAAAGGATCATTTTCAAATCTATTGAAAGGGAAACCGATCCTTTAATTCAAAACGACAATTTCGAATCGACTGCAATACAATAAAAGTGGTATATTGTTATACCTATTGATACGTTATCGGTTTTTGAAATTAAATACTCTATTACACTTTACTTGAACTAGTCGTCATTGTTGTAATATCCGTTTCTGAAAATACATTAAAATCCAATTTCCATTTATTGTTAGTGATACATTTACGTTATTAGAACTAAACAGTACATGTGGTACAATGCGGAATAGAACCATCATATTAATTGATTTTGGTAACTGAAAAAGCTAGTAGAATTTGTTTCAAGTTCTTAGATTAATCCAACGGAGCACTTCTCTTAAATTATGTTTTGCAAACACGTCTATGTATGGCTATAGAATCTAATCTATCTATGGTAAATCTAACGAAATGTAGGCCTTTTAATGTATTTTGATATATTAGACTTGTTTCCACCCACTCTATCAAATCGGAATAAATATGAAAATCTTTCGAAATGAATGGAAGGGAAACTATAAATGTTCGAGGATGTTTTCCACCTAAGCAGTGTGGGTCGCGATTGGTTTTTTCTGCCATATAGAATTCGATTGATTTATTAATTCATAATAGATTCGTATGTATTCATAAATTTATGCTTTTATCAGCTACAAAATTATTAGGGAAATGCTAAAAGCTACTTAATTTTGTATGCTAAAAATTGATTATGCTTATCAACAATGTACCTATTAATCTATTATTGATTATTTCTTAATTAATGAATAAAAGCCAAATTCTTATTTAGCTCAAGTTTTACATTTTGAAGCAAGTACAGTTTCATTATCGTTGCTGGAACTTGAGGCTGCAGGCTGTCGAGCAAACGTGTCACAATTTCCTGCTAAGTTTTCCACTAATTGCACGCCAAAGGTACAGGTTTCTTTGCTTTTCCTCAATGACTTAATTACCTACATGTTGGTTTACCTGAAGGAGGCTGTGCAACTTTCAAATACTGCACCTATTTTAAAACAACATTGTAATTTACGTTGGACAAACTGTCTGATCCTTGTTAGTTATTCTTTAACCACTGATTCTAACTCTTCTGGAAAAGAGCTGTTTTTAATATTGTATTCACATTTAGTAATACGAAAGTATTCTCTTTTGACAGGCGTTCTTTGATAGTTGCACCCTCGATATCAACTATGAAACAAAAAAGACCATTGTTCAACAATCTGTCGTACATTCTTTCACACTCAATCGAAGCTTTGAAGATTTGAAGTTACTCGGTAGATCTACAAGTATTGATAATGTAACGAATAAAGAAAAATATCGACAAACTCTAGAAAAGAGAGTAGTCTTAGGCTAAGAAGCCCTACTAACATTTCCTAACTTTTGTAAATACTAACTACTAACAATTAATAAGTTGAATTGCATTAGCAACGATCCAACATCATTATTGGACAGTATCATAAGGAGAATCTTGAGCAGTTGACCTGCATCCTTATAAGCATATTGCCACCACAAACTTTATACCTTAATCTCAAATGTCGTGTCCTAATCAAAGCCAATTAAGATTAGGGTGTAAAGGTTCATTTAGACTACGTGTTCTAGATAGGATTTTGTAAGGAGCTTAGCAATACATCTATTTTATCGATTCCATATTTCTGACATATTTGTTTTCAAGATTCCAACTGCTACTACTACTACATTTTTTTGTTCTATAGACGAAAAAAGTTTTATGTGAGAAACAGACAGATGGTTTCTCTATACAACCATATGCATACACAATACAATTGATGTGTCACGTATTGCTATTCATATCAGTATTCGTTCAATTCATAGAATAATAACCCACCGTTACCACTCTGAGTTAGTGAAAAGAGACTATAATTGAGGATAAAGTCAATGGTAATAAAATGAACACCAATCTGTCGCCATTTCATCGACTTCATCTACATGTATAACGAAATATAATTTTAGTTTCTATACACAAAAAGCTTAATTAAACTAGACGATATAATGTTGGAATTTTGTTGTTGATGTTTCTAATGATTATGTTATTGTTGTTTGTTGTTATTATTATTATTATTATTATTATTAAAGTGGAATCGTGCGGTAACCCAAACGACACGACAAGAACGCCAGTCTTAAATTAAGCAAAATAATTACACATGCAAAACATATCAGACTATTCATCAACTGGAAATAAATTTACACAAGAGATGATTAACGGAATTTTGGGTGTTGTCAAGTACACACACACATACCACAACACAACAGGGTTTGGACTTCTTAAAGAGAACTCTGATTGCGATAATTTAGAACTTCCAGATCTATGTGCCTGATTCATCAAGAAGCTATTATCCAACGATACTCAGAAAAACTAGTTACAACCAAAGGTTTCTCTTAAAATGGTAAAATTTTTAGCCTTGGAAGAATTATGGGAAATCGGGGATTTAATTCAATTTCCTCACTTATTACCAGACACAGAAAAATAATAAAAAAATGGAACGGATGTCTGGAGAAATAGAGGGAAATTGCGTAATTGAACAGAAACAGTAATAGAGTATATTTGTACTATAAAAACAAAAATTGGTAACAACCCTTTAATAATTCCATGCACCACTCATCGATCTAATAATTATCTTGAATTCCCTTTCTATAACTTCTTACTCTATATACTTTATAACGTTAATGTTCGATATTGATTTACCAGTAAGCTATCGACGAGTTTTTATTGAATTCTTTATGATGATAACAAAGTATAATCGTTTTATGCTCCATCAAATGCGTCCTCATTTTCAATATTATCATCTAACAGTGGAATATTTGTTGAAAAAATTCACTTTCATCCGTAGTCTATCAACAATGAAAACCATCGAGAAGTCATAAAACCCATTAATGTCAATAAATCAACACGTATGGAGGCGGCAATTTAAAGATAAAGGTTATTAGAATTAATAATTAGTGTATAGAGGGTTGTTGAACAAAGAAAACTTGATAGAGGGTGGTTGTGGGTCAATACTAAACAACTACACCCTATAGCGTGACTTTAACATGACCCAGGCTTATGTGTTCCCCTTTACAGTTCTTCTCGTCTATACCGCACGCTACCCCTTTGTTATTATCATTACTATAATGTCTAGACGATTTATTCGTTGTTTTCGTTTCATAACAAAACATGAAAAGTATAGAAGAAGAAAAAAAAACAATGTAGTGAAATCTAACCATAAATACACGAAATATAGCGGAACTGATCTCGATAGATGGATGGTAATCCAACGAAATCAATAAGAAATCGACCATTCTGACTGTAAAATATTACTATCGGCTGGAATATCCATTACAGTAGCCTGAAGGATTTATGAAACTATTTTCTTGTCGTTTCATTACAAAGAATGTTTCGATCTTTTCGCACCAATTTTCCAAAATGCATCTTATTAAATGTTTGTTTGACAGCAGTTTTTCATTAACAACAGGAAATTCGATGCATCCGTTTTTAGTAAATTGTCGTTTACTGAAATCTAGTTTAGTCGATGCTTTCATCAATTTCCTCGATTTGGACTTCCTCTTTCTCTATGTTTAATCTACGGAAATCATCAAATTTTGCCAACAAACAATTAAACGAATTGTGATACAAGAAATGGCACAGTAAAAAATTAATCGTCATTACGGATGCAAATTATTAATATCTGAAACTGACAGTAGCTGTTCGGATTAAAGGAACAAAAGCCTGACAAATTCTATGTAAAATTGGTCTTCAGATTATATAAAAGATTGACTAATCTTCTCATCCCATATTCGGATTGAACTAAGAATAGCTTATTGGTGGTGGAAGAGAGAAACATGACGAAAAATATGCGAATTTTCAATTATCCACAGCAAATGTTGAGGATTAGATTTCTATTTGATAGCTTCAAACAAAAAATGGTAACTTGGAAAGCTTCAAACCTTGTTACCTGAGATCACTGTTGTTGATTTGTTTGTTTTATTTATTTGAATTCAACACATTTGTCTTAATTATAAATAAAATTTCTGCAACAATAACGGTTCAGTAGCATTTTCTATTGTAATATTTTCCGTATTGTTTGCCTATCACACAAATAATACCAACATGTGATATAGTAGATGCTAGATATAACGTTGTTACATTAATCTTTATTTAGTCCCAGGGAGTGATGATAGCTGCTCTGGTGGTAGTTTTACGAGGACAATAGACTATTGCTTTTACCAAGGATATAACCTATTATAGAGTTGAATGTTGGATATCTAAAGACTGGAAAATTTACTTCTGCTGCTTCTCTCCACTTCCTTCACGTAGATAAACTGAATTTTAGCTCATTTTAGATGAGAACTTCATCTGGCTTTAGACAGGTGTTTGGATCCCATCTTCCTGTATTATTCCGCCTATCATAAGATGCAATATTTTTGCGTCCACTTTCACATTTAATGTAACTTTTCTAGAGTTCATCAAACATTACAATAAAAAGTGCCGGCTCCATTAAAATTGGATAATAATGGATTCATTAATTAAAGAAAAGACTACTCTTCGCTGGAGTGGTCCTCATCTAAATCTCTGTGAAATCAACAATAAAAGCTTCACAATAGACTATCTCAAAGGCCCAAGTATTTTAACAATTTCAGGTTTTCTTATCAGAAAAAAAGCGATAATTTAATTGTTATCAGTATGACAGACAACTTGTGGCGAAGATAGTAGTTAGTTCAATAGAATCACTTCTCGTTGCAACTCCAGATGTTTGTCTGCAGAAACCATCATAGAGGGGTCCTAATAATTAACAAGCTGCTTGCTTAATTCCCGTTGTTCATTTGAGTGCTTTACAGCAATCTACACTGAAAACACACACTTCCAATAGCCAATATTCATACATACTAACTTTCTACAGTAGAAAATACAACAATAAATTGATATGGAAAGTTGAAGTTAAACTTATTTAAAAAGTCAATTATTTTCCAATGATTGAAAGCTGAAGCTACAAAAGCTTGTTAGCGAAGAGCTTCGGAAGAAAGTTTTTAATATTTATAACTACTTAAAGATGATTTTCTTTTAACAATTTTGCAGTAAACTATAAGGAAATGGCTTTCAATAAACTTTAGTTGTTGAATCTGCTGGAAATTTTGAGCCAAAAAGATAGATTCTATTTTAGAATTTGTAGTTCTACCAACTGTTTACCTTTAAATAAAAATTATAAAATATACAGCATAATATATATGGAATAATGCACAATAAACAGACGGTTCTTAATTAGTTTTATAGCAATAATTTTCAAGTCCATAGAATTCCTTAATAGTGCTTTTACTTCTATATTAACTTTACAATGCTGTAATTAACGAATATTAAACTAATAAATTCAGAATATTTCTAAATGTGCTATTTTAATATTTTGAAATTCTATATTGCCTCGACTACAACCCTCGGTTTGTCCTTATTCTGTCTTTATTGTAAAACGGAAATCCTGATCTATTCTTTGGAACATCGACAGTCCCTTTATTTCTATATTTGGCTTCTATTTTACTCGGTAATCGAGGCCATAATTCATAAAAGAACTTTCATCCTCTATCACATCTTCAATATGAGAAATCTTTTCACAAAAATAAATCCATGAAATAAGCTATATTCTATTTAGAAAATATGAAATTTAAATTCGAAATATGAGTGATTTGTTTTATAAAAAAACACAGTTTTGTATGTAAAAAACAAATTCTCTAGTTTTATTGTATATTTATGGTGAAAAATGTACATGACACAAAACTGTCACATCTTTGTTGTTTTCACTATTCATCATTCCTATATACTGTTCATCATGGTATATCGTTCAATCCAAATCAATGTCAATAGTAATACAGTTGATTTAACGTTATTGATTCAAATTGTACAGTCGTCTGTTGGTACAAGGTGAAAGTTTTGCATTACCAGCAGTTATAAGAGTTGATGGAAATAATGCTGAATAAACTTAACAATCTCGTCTGAAAATAAAGCTTTCACTTTGTTGATAATCAAAGAATAATATGGTTATAGATCAAGCGTAAACAAAGAGACGAAACAAAATAATGATAATATAATTAGATACTGAAACGTTTATAAAGTTTAAAATTATTAAAACGGCTACAAGTAAGACTTGTTAAACAAAAAATTAATTGGCTATTAATTCAACTTTTTGCTCGTATTCTGTTGTTTTTTTTTTGCTTCAAAAAAAAAAGAAAAACAAAGGCATTATAAAATGGTATATAGAAGAAATGGATTCAAAAACAGAACCAATGAGATGCTGATATTAATTGAAATTCCTTCAGAAAAACATATTTTGCTATTGGAAAACCAAATATTTTATACGCTCACGATATTTAATAATGAAGGAATTAATTGAAAGGAACAATGTTGAATCAGTAATGACGGATTTGTCTTAAATGAAACTAATTAGGAGTGGAGTTTATTGGAAAATTGGAATTATTTCCAATCAAAATAAGGAGATTCAGGAAAATTCAGCCCTTAATTCAAATGAAGGTTTTGAGAACTTTGCTCAGAAAATGGAGAAAGAACAAAAATTCTTCCAGTTGGAGATTCAATTTAAAAAAAATGTCATAAAATTGGTGGATGCGCCGGGATTTACGATTGCCTATTTCTACTTATCGTAGAGGATTCACTTGTTTATTACTTTCGAAAAGTCAATTTTTGTTAACTTAAAATAATGAAAATAGAAATAAAAATATACTCAATAACAAGGAAATACTGGCTTATTTGAGAGTTCTTTTAGATCTCTCTCTAATGATAGAAAAGTCTTCATCCGTATTTAATTCATTTAATCGGGAGAAGACTTGCTGCAGTCTCCGCAGACACTACAAGCTCTACAGCACGAATTACAGGTGGTTTGGGACACAATACCTCAAGAGGAAATCGACCATCTGATAGAAACGATGCCTTCAAGTGTAGAATAGTGTGTAACTAATAGGGGGCCAACCCATTTTTAATAATGGGTATATTTCGTTCTTTTTCTTTGAAATTTTAATCAATTTCATGATAACGTTGAAAAACTCCTACCGATTCTTGGTGTTCCAATTTCCATGTCATTGAGTATATTTCAAATTCTATGTATTGTAATTAAATGTTCGATACATACTCCCAACACAACACAAACATAAACCCAAATTATATGGATAGATGACAGATGAAATTAGTAATATCGAATATATCTCCTATATTGTCTGCTACAATAACTCGAGGAATATTTGGAATTTACAAGCATAATATGATGTAATTGTAGTATGCAAATCAACTTATATCCAAATTGCATACCATTAGCTCAGTCAACCATGGATATATAAATTCAACAACGCTATTGGGGGCGAAGATCAACCATAGATTATGATTGTGACCTGTCTGCAAAAACAAACATCGAATCATCTACAAACAACCAGAATTAGCAAGAATGCTGGAAAATATGCATGAAAAACGCTAGAAATAAGAATTACGAAGTAACCACGGAACAATAGAAGCAACAAGCTCACAATTTATATGCTGTTTAAAAAAGACAGAAGCAAAACCTCAGACTAACCGGCAAACGAGACTAGGGGTATATTAGATGAAATAACCGAATTAATAAAAGTCAGGCACATTAAAATGCTGCATATTTACCAAGCAACAAAAGAAACAACATCAAAGACGAAAAGTTATTGTAGACAATACACGTCCTGTACTGATATCATCTCTATTATATATAGTAGAACAAATAAATGAGAAGAGCTTTGAGTAAGGTACACCTGAACGACCTCCTTCAACAATAAACACAACCAAAACAATTGAAAATTTCTACAATTGCTTCGTCTACTGATTACAGAAAGTGTGGTGATTAGTTGACTACAATATCAAAGAGTCGATTGGGTTATAGAAAAACAAGAAAGTTTGAATAAGTAACGAAAGTAGACATGACATTTTAGCACTGACAACTTTTATTAAACAACTTGTGAGCAATCAATTTTTTTCTGTTATTAAATTTAACTCAAGTCATTCCATTAAATTGTTGATTTAACTTTACGAAAGTGATTAAATACGTTATAAAGTCATCTTACTTTTAAACTAGAACTGATATTTACGATATGGAAAGAAGAAAAAAAGAATAATGATCGTTGAAAGTTTTGTCGATTATCTTGCTTCATTCCTATTCTAATTTACTTTGCAACAATATCGCATCTATAATGCTGATTGTATAAAATGAAATCCAAGTTAAATTAACTTACATCATCGTTTATTATAGTGTTGTTTCATTAAAGATGAGAAAATTGTAAATTCAACAGAAAATGCACCAACGTTCTAATTTAAATAATTTTAATTTGCTGTACAAAAACAAGACAATCAACAATTAATTGTTGTTGTTGTTGGATTATGATAAAAGATGCCATTTGCAGTAATTAGATTTACTGCATTGTTGTGGAGATTATTTGGATAATAGAGGAGTGATGGTTGTATTTATCAACAAAAAATGAAGCAATAATAATGGAGAATTGTCCGGTTTTACCGGAACTATACCACCAGCACTGTTGTTGTGATTGTTGAGACGAAGAATAGTAAAAGTTGAAAATATCCCAGATCTTATTAAAGTCAACTAGATTTACGATGTAGCCTAATAAAAGACGAAAGAATTTGAAAGTACGTTCCTAGAATAATTGAACTTTATTTGCTTTTTTTTACTTAGAATCAATACGAAAAATGTTTGTTACATCTAGTTGAAACTAGACCAACAATTTAGGTCGAATTATACAGATTCAGTAACAACAGTCATCCGTATATACGGCTAGAGTGGCATTCAACTCTCAACAAATAATTATTAACCCCAATATACGGCAATAATTGTATTCAAGATAAGGGAGAGGCATTGAGTGGTTGCGTTTAAGTAATATAATATTGATTCTGTGTAAATCCGACTGAATCTAAGCAGATTTACAGATCAAATTTGTCTGATGGGGAGGGTGGTAGATTCGTGTTTGAAATTTGCATATATTGAAATTTAAACGAAATATTCTATAATTTTTGTATGATTTATTTGGTTCTTAATATTGAATAAACTTCACCTTGTAGATATTTTATCATTTAATCAATACCATTTTCTTTTGTTTGAATGTCTCGCTATTCCAAGTTAACGTAATTTCTATTTAAAGAAATTCAATTTTATTGATAAATTCCAGTTAAAGGACAAATTTTTTCGTGTAGGTTGGTTGTTTTTTTTTCTTGTTAGGTCAACCAAATCTACGGGAAATGTCCTAAATTTAGTCATAACATTATAGAACAATGTAACCTTTATTTTTATAGATGTCATGATTTTTGCTTTCAGTCAATAAAAGATCCACCTTGATCTTTTCTTTGTAAACAACAATGATATAGTTCGCGATTTAATGAGTTTGTTTTACGATGAAGACTTCTACTTTAGTCGTAAAAGTATTCTGGAAATCATTATCTTTATTCCAATCTGCATTTACAATTAAATAGATTTGTACAGTGGTCTACATATATTTTCTAAAAAGTTAACCGAAAGAACCGACTCCATCCTCATTGTGGTTAAATTATAATTTAAAGTTGCCTTTTTTAGAGCCTTGAACCATCTGATTTAGATTTAGTTTGTTCCTAGGATTTCGCAGCCTATTAATATTTGACTTCTTGAGTAAACTGGAACTGAGGCTTTCTTAAGTCTCGACTGGGCATGACTTAAAACTGGACAACTATCATGTTGTCCACCAGCTATCAGCCTTTTAGGTTTACAACCACAATCGTGTCTTTCCTTTCAAAAAAAGACTTCAGATTCGATTGAAGAGTAAACAGTTGAGCAAACAAGTAAACTCTGCCATCGAGATAATTAACTTAGTTGTCAGCAGCAGATAGAAAACCACCAAAAAAATAAAATAAATTAAGACACTCTGACACTCATAGTGATACATCTTTATTATGGAAGAAATGCAGACTGGTAGTATAAAAAAAAAAACAAAAACTTCAGTTTCAGCGTGTCTCATTTATTTTGCAACTAAATCGTGTAGGAGCGTCTTATTGTTTTTTCTAAGCTCAGATAAAATAATAACTTGACATAAAGCATTGCTTCGTTAAAAACTGACCAATGTATCGTAAACCAAACGAAAAACATGAAAATATTTATTTTTTTTATACTTGACATAACAGAACGAGCTTCTAAAGTTATATTTCAATGAGTATTTGACAAGCAGTGAAGCGAAACAATGACATTATCTTTCAAAATTTCGTATCCTGGCGTACTACAGCCATTATATACATAGAATGTTCTATAACAGGGAAGTGTTAAAATGCATTCACTTCTATAATGGATATCTGTAAAAAGCTTTCCGGGTTTCGGAATTTATACCGTCGTTAGGCCGAGCAATTTTTTATCAATATCAGATTTTTAATACATCTTTAAAATCGTTTTGTTCTTGATTTTTCAATACTGAAAGATGTATCCATTGATTGGTACACTTTTATTTGTGTTTATAATTACAGATTCAAAAACAATTTAGATTTTAAAATGAAAATATTTATTTTTCTGTATTTACGTTTACTATAAATTGGAAATAAACGGAGAGATAATAGCCTGAAAGCAATGCGAAATATTAAAAATTTTCCATCAATAATCAAACACGGACGCACCCAGAACGAACCTAAATCTGCATATTGAGCACAACCTAAAAAATAAACATCAACAATCAAATTTTGCAAAATCTATACCTAAGCAAAACATTTTTCCAAAATAACGACAAATTTACCGGTATACGATGATATCACCATTTCATGGACACAGCATAATGCCACACAGTTAGATTTGATTTCACAGAAATCACAAAAGCATCATCAAAACTCTAAATCTATTCCTTAGGGAACACATATATGATAAAATCGGTACCTACACTCAATAAACTGGATGGAAATATGGCTATATAATATAGAAAGAGGATAAATAAAGTAGTCTGTTTTATTATAAGTAGTCCACCCTAAACATACAGCCGCCCCTTTATTATTAATACACGAAACAAAATCAATACAACAAGATCGATAACATCTACCGAATAAGCTTTCAAAGAATTTGTTTACACTACCATGCTATAGCTAGTGTCAAGTATGTTTGGCTATTTAATTGATGAAATGCTACTTTGTTATCAAAATCGAATTGATCATTGACTGTATAATAGTTCTGAAATTACAAACAATTTGGTTTTTTTTTCCAGGAAAAACTTCAATTCCACTCGTTTATTAAATTTGTAAATGATCACAATGGACTATTTTGATGAATTATTGTTAAACGTATATATATGAATTTAAATGCGTCAATATTTGTTAATAGTTGAAACTGCTATTTCCACACGAATTATGCAAATTAAGTGGAAAAATTGTAAATTGAATATGGCAACAATTTACAACAGTGTACGCTTTTTGATTAGAAATTAAGCCAAATTTTATGGTAATTACTGACTAAAGACTATTTTGTGAAATTCTGAACAAATCACTATCTCAATCTCCACACAATAAGAGGCATAGAGTGAAAAGAAGTTTACGTAAGTCACGTGATACTCGACTATAGTTGTTTCAGCGCTCTCAAACATCGTGGCGTGGGGGAAGGGGGTACAGAGTAAGATGGATGACGTACTTGCGAATAGAGTGAAATGAGATGAGAATATGTTTAGGATCCACCTTACAAATGTTTTTTTTTGTTGTCTTGTGTTAAATGAGTTACGAAACACTCTATCTCTATCGTCTTCTCTCTTTGTGTCACTTGACTTACGTTATCATTACAGGCTTTATGCTCTCTTTTTCTAATTCTACGTGAGTAATCAGTGCGCATTCTCGTTCATTATGTCAGTTCTATGTTACTGTTTCATCAATCACAAGTTGAAATGAACGTATTTAAGCAAATCTTCAGTGATTTAGAGTTTTGCGCTTCTTGTACACATCTAGTTATTTTTAGTGTTGTTCTTTTAATACATAAGACACTTAATGGTTCTTAGTAATTCCTAAAAGACGCAATGCTATACTTATGCAAAACGTTTTAACAGACGATGGTACAAATGATCTAAATTCTGTAAATTAGAGTGGCAAATTGAGAAATGAAGAACTCTATATATATAGAAAGACGATTGTTGAATTTCAAATCATTCTTTAAATGTCTCTTAATTAATAAATCAACTTTTGTACAGCACAAAACTTTTGTAAAAGAATCAGAAATTCTATCAATCAACCCTCTGATTAATAAAATTCTTCAAAATG
>JAZBGY010000524.1:2459-12799 GCA_037414755.1 Lydus trimaculatus | reverse complement strand
ATTTTAAATCGATTTGTTAAGTTTGCAATGCAAATTGAAAAGTCCGATACAAAGTTTAAAATTCGGTGTTTTTATAATAAGATTATCCCTCCCCGTTTAAAATGTAGAGTGGTGGTAGGTATTGTATAAGAAAAGCAAAAAAATCAATCTGTAAACGTTTGATTTCCGGTCAAAAAATATTTGATTACTTACATAGCAATGTTGCTTTTCTTCTCGTAACACCCTATACTGTATGTCAATCACGCAATTTTCCACCCTCATTTACTGATGTTCTATTTTCGGTTAAATTTCCGGAAGAAAATTACTACCGTTATCATCTTATCATAAATATATACAAAACTAGAGTTTTTATATACTTAAATCTACTTCAATACAAAACAACTATTGATTATATAGTGGAAATATAGATTTGTTGGGGTCTCATCCCCTTTTTGTTGAGAAAATTTCAACCCCTCAACACTCTCGTGTACAGCCCCAACATAAATTTCATTATATCATCCTATACATATATAGTGTTTTGTTGGTGTCAAATAAATCCATGATTTGAGTCTTTAGATGGTTTAACGTTTAATTTTATGGTATAGTACTATTCTATCAGAAATACACAATCAGTTGACACCGTCAGTATTCGGTTGTGGTAGTGGGGGTTCCATAATAACATGTAAATAGCATATGAGTTGCGTAGAAGTGGGGGCGGTGATACAGTTTTCGACCGATGTATTTCTTTCAAAATTTTACTATACAACCAGCAAACGGTTACAGTTTAATTGATTAGCATTAAAGTGAATATTGTTAGAGTAAAGTTGAGCTAGAAAAGAAAACATTAAGTTTGTAGAGAAATTTTCAAACAAATTCAACCCTTGTTTAAGAGTCTTACTGCGAAAATTGAGTTATTAATCAATTAGCATAATCTCCATTTGGATTATAGAATACTACAAGAGGGCTCTTTCATAATTAAGAACCGCTATTTTAAAGTTATTTCAATTTGTTAATAAATAACTCGAAAACTTCCATTTAAAATTATTCAGAAATAATAGAAGAAGCTTTAGGAATAGCGACGGAAAAATCAACCCCAAGTGATGTCGTAAGTTGTAACAATCTTACTGAATGTTATTGAATGAATTGTAGACTTCGTCTATTAGAATGTAGTCAACTTGACAATAAAATACTAGTAAAAAAAGGGGTTGAAATGTCATTAACAGCACAACAACAGAGAAATAGTGACGGAACGCTACGGTATCCAAGAACTCATTGTAGTCAAGCCGAGTAACTAAGAATAAACGAAGTGTAGAAACCTAAGCCTATGTATAGGCGATTGTATTTTCTTTGTCGACTTTATTTGTTGATAACAACGTGACAGTTTAATTATTATATCGAGAGTTAGCCGTACTGTAAACAATTTAAAAATTCAACAGTTTTTTCGTCAAAATTATAGAAAAAAAAACAACAACCTTAAAATAGCTCTGTTGACGATTCGGATTCACAAACGTGACTTGCTTATTAAATAATTTTTTCTACAGTTAATTTTGATAAAAAAAAAAAAACAAATATCCTCTAACGAGCAATTTTTGTTTGTCTATCGCTCTACTATAAAAAAACATCTTTTGAAACGGGGAACGAACCAAGATTAATTAATATGTTGTGCATGCCTTAATTAAACTTTCAGAAAATTAATAAAACGCCTCAAAAGGCACAAAATTACAAAACAATTATGGCCCTTCAAATACAGCGATTTTCTAACAAATGTTCAAAAATTGTCGATAAATTTGTAAGTTTACAAAAAAATCTAACGTGTCCTATTGAGATAACAACAAAAAAATATATTAAGATGTGTGGATTAACAAAAAAAATTTGGAACTGACAGCGGTGGGATTCGAACCCACGCCCTTTCGGACTGGTGCCTAAAACCAGCGCCTTAGACCGCTCGGCCACGCTGCCTCACACCATTTCCCGCCTTTGGCTCAACATTCAAACACTCTCTCCATTTTGAATTAGACTAAAATTTGAATCGGACGATTAAAAACAATGTTATTTTAATGAAATTCATGTAAATATTGATAAAATCTCTGTCCTATAATAGAGTTTCGCTAATATTAAAAATCAATATTATAGTCGGGAGTTTCGTATTTTTCTGCCAATAATAGCTAACGATAAGTTAGCTGAAAATTCTATCACCAGTTCTCATCAACACTGAAAAGAATGAAAGAATGCAGACTAAAATGTTAATACCGCAGTATTCAATGAAATGCAAACTGCGGCAATAATTCCAAGAGCAACATTTAATATAGGAGCAAAGTTGATAATCTAAGCACAAGTTTACCTGAACATCATTAATTAAATAAATTAAAACACGAAAGTAATTATCCACAGTTTACTTTTACGGAAATAATAAAATTTTTAACATTATTCTTCCGGTATTGTTCAAACATGTCCATTCTTGGTGTTTAACGAAATCATAAAATAACAAAAATGTCTTCAGGTTTGCACCGGTTAATTGTTGTTGAAAACTTTTTGGAATGATTATAATTTTATAAAAGCGAATGAAAATAAAGAGATGATCATTCTGTTTATTTTTATATGTATGCAATTTATGATGTAAATATTCCGGCTTCATAATGGAACAAGTTGAAAAATGATAACAAAAGAAATGAAATTGTGTTTGGTCTTTTTATTTCTATTTTCAAGTTGAAAAATACCATAAAATCATATATTCAAGCTTCCCTGTCTTATCGGTTTCTTTATCAAATGGATATAATGAAAAATTCTGCATAATCCTTGATTTCAATCTCTATCTCTAATCTAATGGTGTGCGCTCTAAATTTCATGTCAGCATTCATATTTCTAGTTCTAGTACTCGCTACGCCATATTAGGACTAACTAAATGCAAGGAAATAACGCTAATGACGCTACTAGTGTCAGACGCTATGAAGGCTTATAAAATTTTGCAAACAGGTTTCATAAAATCATGCGTTGTTTCCTTCAGCTCAGGGGACGCAAAACTTTGATTACCTTCAGGCCCCAAAGAGAGTAGATCCGTTACTGCCTAAATGCAAGGTGCTGTTACTAGGTCAGTGTAGAAAAGTAACTCTGCACTCTGCACTGGAAAGCAAAGGAGAACCAAGATATAGATTGAGATACATGTGGAGGTGAAATTTAGAAATTCATCGAAAACTTGTGCAGAGCAGCTTTAATCTTAACAAAGAATGCATATATTTGTATCGTTGCCATTATGGATCAGCTTCATCAATTTAATGGAACGATGTTGCCAAAAATAATGTTGCATTACCATATGTTTTCAAAGCATTGAAACAGCTGAACTCTCTATCTCCAATCGTTATACTTTCGATCTGCAGTACTCCTCATTCTTCAATCAAATTAAATTTAGTTGTCTAACTTTATGGGAATATAAAGAGAAAGTGTATTGTTCAGCGATCTTGAGCAAAACTGAATAATTTGGCAGGTAAAAAAGAAATAAACGCATGAAACGTAATGAAATTCGACCGTTTATATCATACACAGCAATATATCTCTCTACTTAATGAGGTTTCTTTACGATAGAGACTTCTACGGTAAATACAGTAACTCAAAGGTTTATAGCTTATTCGTACAAATATGCAGTAATGTATCCTAGAAATCTTCAGTTTCATCTTGATCTTTATTTCCAATTATAGAAATTTTTGTGGAGTCCTACTTTGTGTGTATTTTGCTTGATGAATTACAGGCATTCCTCAGATATTAGCCTGAAGTTATTTCTAATTAGAGAACAAGAACAAATTTACCTCTTTCAAATCTACAACGATCATAAATTTGAACACTCAATTCGCAATGACTCTAGAGAGATATTGTTGCGGACGAAGCTTTTGCCAAATTCCCAATTGCTCACATTATCCAGAAATGTAATTCCACAGACCGGCTGTGGTTTCCATTTGGAAAGCTTTGACTATTTAGTTAATATATAGAAACGATTTTTGTAACTTTGCTATTCGATCAACTGCATAACAACTTCTATACGCCCTCCATTACTGCACAATAACGGCAAATTTAAGAAAGTGTTCATAGTTGAAATGCAGTTTTATTAAGTTTCATTCTCGTTAAATTGTAACTTTAAGCACATTGACTTTGGATTTATTTTCGTTGTACGCCCCTAAATTCTGCTCGGATTGTATAGGCCTGGTGGCACCCTCTTTTGTTCTGTGAAAATTAGAATTGCCATTGGCATAATATTTTATATATTCTGTACAAGAATTATTTAAATTGTCGAAATTTCTTAAACGAGCACAAACTTTTCAACAAATATTCATTATAATTAATAAAATTTTACAATTTCTAAGACTTTGTTTAATTAAAATTAGTTTATGTCAACGTAATAGAAATGCCACTAATCTAGTTTTGAATTTTGATCATTGATAAATGAAAAGGGTTATATTATCCGGTCTTATGAATAATCTTCGATGGAAATTGTATAAATTAACCCAAATAAAATCGTCTATATATCTATATATATAGAAGATACAAAATTTACGAATCCAACCACACGAAGCTAGAAGTGGTTAGAAGGAATCTCTCCCTGTTCTCAGTGAATCCACGTTGTCAGTAATCACAAATTGCTACATCGATATAAATTAGCTCGTAAACGACTTGAAGCTGAGACACGTACAAACTGCTGCACAAAAGATAGAATCACTTTGATACGCTATTTGTGAATACACAGATCCCTGTTCTAGTTTGAACAAACATTCTTCAACTAGCACACCGGCAAGGCCTCATTCTGCCACCTACTTTTGCCATACAGTATGCAACAGCAAAGTAGGTACATAGGAGGAAGCATCGACTCTTCCCACTCTCAATGCTTTCATGTAAGTTCAGACAAACAGAAACTGGTCGGCCAGAAGTGTTTGTGGGTTATTTTTAGCAGATGATAAACATTTGCTATCTTTATCTTCTGGACAAAGATCGATACTAGAGATGGGTGATGGATGCTGTCAACAACACATCTGGTTGTCCAGTTTTTCTTTATGAGAGTCGATGTCGTTGATACTTGTCGCTATGTACCTATTTTACTGGCGTATACTGTATGTCCTGCAGCATCTCGACACGACTTTAAATTCGTCCAAATGTAGAATCTTACAATTGTATGATTAACACACACTGAACTATAACCAAAGCCAAATAATAAATGAATTGGAAGATTTTGTCAATTGTTAGCGAAATTGTCCTTTATTTTGGAAATAGTCCAATGCCATTTGTAAAGTTGTAAAACTGTATAAAAGACAATGTCTCTCTTGTTTTTCATCCAAAAATCGTCATCGTTCTATTTGTATATTCTGTTTTAACTACAATATGAATTCAGTTAGCTTTTATTTTATCAACAAAAAGTGTTTTAATGGAATCTATTGTCAGTTAAGTTTTAAATAAGACGAAATGGAAATTGTCTAATACGACCAGACTATTCAAATTCTTTTATCTCATATATCTATCCATAAAGAGAGTACAGTAGAGTGATATATTCGTTTTATCAAAACCACATCACGAAGAAGTTCTAGATGTGCAAATTTGAAATATTCCACTTCTAACGAATAGTTTTAATTGTTTTATTACGCTTCAATAATTTTGACATGTTCAAGATTTCAATTGCAGAATTAAGTTAAGTTTGTAATAATTGAAAAGTACAACTAAGATCTACTAAAATATCGAGATATATGGCAATAATTTTTAAAAAAAAGTGTGTCATTAATATGACAAAGATCTATAGTAGAGACAAGATACATTTTCAGGACCATTTTTTATGTTAGCATTTCAAAATTAAACACACACAGACACACCAATGCTTATCAAACTAATCAATCATAACACGGCGTAACACCATGCTAACGTTGTTCTTATTACGCTATTATTATGGCAGTGATCAAATAGAATTCGACAATAATTCCACGAAAATTAGAAGGTTTTTTTTCTCGTTTTTCTTGCACCCCCATTCATATTACACTCAAATGAATTCCAGTAGTAATGAAATCGTTTTCAATTACATTTGATAAATGATACGTCTTGTTTTTTTTTTCGTTCTATTTTTGTATAGTTGTATTGTTGATTATATAGTTATCAAATACAGATTTATAAGTGTCTCATCGATTTTGTTATGTAATTGTAACGAAATTTTGTTCCTATGACAACAGTTCAGAGGTCCTTAAGATTAATTTGTAATAAATCTGTGAGTCAGTTATCCAAGCGTGTCATGTTTACGGACCAGTCCAACCACTAACACCCGATAGTTTATGGGATTTTGTGGTCTATTGTAAATTAGAGAGAGAATATCCAAATAATAAAAATTCTATTGATAATTTACAACTTTATAGTAATTTCATCCATATCGGTAATGGTCGTGTAATGTGATGTTTAAACCGTGTTAAACGAGATCAGCAACTGGTCGACACCGCTTTCTAGTATAGATTTATCCAACTGACACATTAATGCTTCAAAATTCACCCAATCTACTGTGGTTTCATACGCAATCCACCAATGCACCTTCTGACTCAAAAATATTGTCTAGAGATTAGCACAGTTGAAAACATGAGTTCCAGAAACATAAAAACACAGAATTTGATTGTAATGTTTGCTGTATTAGAACAACCAGAGCTGGATCTAGGGTGGGACAAGCGAGGCATTCGAGTCGGGACAAAGAGGCGAATTTTTTTTAGAAAAAGTACTAAAATGGATGTTATTCGATTTTATTGCCCCGTTTTGAAGTTTTAGATTTGTGGATATATGGAGGAGAGGGGCCCCATTTACTAATGTTGCCTTATGTGACAAAATCTCTAGATCTGGCTTTTTCATCCGTAGGCAGAACTTTAACTCTGCCGTATCGCAAGTATGCCAAAGATTAAACTTGTGTTTGTTGAGAAATATGCACCTTTAAATCACAAAATTTCCAAATATGCAACTTTACAATAATCTTGGAAATTCTGCAATAAGAAGAAACCACTTTGAATCAACTAGCACATAGATGAAGTTTTGAAACTGCCACAACATCAACGATCATTAGTTAAGTAATAGAGGAAGATTAGCTAATGTGTTGATAGTTGTGTGAGTTGTAAAGACCGGATAAATCTCTTTAAATCCAAATACTTAATAAATATTATGAAAATCATTACTTAAATGTGAAAAGTAAATAAGCAACAAACATCACAAGCCAGTAAAATAAAGTTTTATATTACCCATCTCAAAGTCAGTAAATTATGTGAAGAAGGTTTTGAATATAATGATACTCATATATAACGTCTATTTAATATTCGTTATAAGCGAGCTTTATTATTAATTAAATTAATGTCAAACTTTTGTCCAATTTTACAAAGTCACATACACTTGTATAAACGTTAACAATACCTAATTAAAACCGATTTATTAATAAACTAACAGTAGATGTTATTATCAGTATCAATATTAATGTTTTTTTTTTATTCACAATTAACCAACAGAGGCACTATTATAATATAAAGTAATTTTTCAGTATGTATCGACAATAAACTGGTGTAGCGTTTGATTAGTACAACTGTGGTGCAATATCGATTTCTGGTTTTGATAAACTAGATAGAAAATTCTAATTTTGTATCAGTAAAATAGACAATTAAAATTTCAACATTTTTTATTCAATTTAAACTTTGTTCAAAGGAAAAAATGGGAACGTAATAATAAGTACAAATATGACATGGAACATGGAAGCGTATAAAAGTTAGATCCATATCATTTTATTTGAATAAAATCAATTGTCAGTTGTGTTACTGTCTAATTAGAGAATATAATACAACAACTCTCAACAAATCCTGATCTCAATCTCAATCTATATTGTAGTTGTCGTGTTAACACTAAGCAAAACTTGCACGTTCCTAGAGAGCTCAGATTAGGGGTACCTCCTCTCAAACACTCGTCATTACTGCGTAAAATCAACAAATCAATCCTCATTCTTGTTTATAGAAATAAGTGTCCGACTTTCATTATGCCCCTAAAATATGCAAGTGCAAACTAGTTTTCTTCAAATAAATACAAGTTGAAACCGAACAAATATGATACTCCGTCGACTCCGACTGGACCACCTTAACTGTAAGACAGCAAAAGCGCTTTTCCACTAAACAGACGAAAGAAAAACCCAACACAAACTCATGTAGAAAAAAAAAACTGCAACTTTTTACAAACTTTTTGAGGACTCTAAGTTTCTGTGACAGTTGCTGTTTTGTTTATCGAGTCCCGATCGAAAACAGTAAGATCAAAGCGATTCTTCGTATTTCTGAACTATCACCGTCTAATCGAAACAGCAAGTCGTAAGTTAGTTCAGTTTATGTTTCAGTTTCCTAGTGAAAACAAACACAACGATAAAGACACACTAGACTTAGATTTGCATAGGTGCCACAGTATCAGGAATTTGCTGGAAACGAAATAGCCTTGCAAGAACATTCTGTGGTTTAGCCAAGACCTACAGAAAGTCGGGAATCGGTGGGTGGGGATACAGCACTGTTCAGGTATGCGAAAAGCAAAGAAATTTACTGATTACTTTTGTCTAAGAATGCCAGAAAACTACTCGACCTAACCAAGACTTACCATTTCAAAAAAACTGGTCAAATCCGAACATAAATTATGTAAATGTGACGTGCTGACTCTCACAAGACTCACCCACCTGGGCATAGTGACTCTAGAGGTCTCCTAGAGATATAGTTAGCTTTGCTGAAAAGATACCTTCCCAGGCATATCAATAGATGGTGAATTAACAACAATAGATCATCCGTGGTCGTAGTTCAGGAAGGCTAAAAGAGGCCAAACGACCCATATAATCTAATCTAAACTAGTTCCTTTGGTGGAAAAGCAATGAAAATTGGCATTCCGACAATATCTGCTTAATGGAAACATTATTAGTTTTGTTTTCTGTTTTCAGTGTGCCAAAAACACGAACAAAACATAAACTCGACCAGTCAGTTTGTTGGTAAACCGCCTTAATTCATGTATCAGTCAATAGTTGGGTGAAATTCAATATTTCCTGCACAATTTCTGAGATGTTTACTTCTCTCGCAACAATTCTTACAGAGAAAAAATCAAAGTGTAACGTAACAAACATAAATAGATTGTTAGAAATACGAAAAATTCACGCTATCTAAATGGTAATTATTTGTTAAAGATTTTTGTGAAATAAGAACAATAAAAAATAGTACAATGACTGTATAATAAATAGCCACCACTCTCGTCTAACGTTCCATTTGAATTGTAAAATTGAATTGAAATTGGAATTTTTATTACAGGATTTACAAGAACAACAACAACAACAAATTATATTCAGGAAACACGCAACTTAACAAAAAAAAAATCATCATCATATTTTTGTTGTTATTGAATTTTTGATGAACAATATAAGCCAATGTCCGGCAAGTTTACAACGAATAACCTCCTTATCTGAAGCGTAATGAGTTTGGTAACTTAATATAAATACGAAAAGGGTGCTATTTGGCTTCATTTAATTCTAAAATTAATCCGTACAATCTTCAATTCGATTTTTTCTAATTAATTAAATGTAAATCAATCCAATAATTGTATCAAAAATTTGTGGAAAATCATAAATTTTCCAACCTGATGTTTGCAAACATGCAACATTAACATATACACACACGCTATCAACTTTATATAAGTTTAGGGAAAGTCAACCTGATTGAAAACTTGTAGGTACCCCTCTTGCGATAAACTATTTCCTATAACATTGAATATATTATCAACTTACCTAAATGATCGCCAAAGGACCACATTTATAACGTTGATAGATTCTAAAAACTATAAATTAGAAAAATTTAACAACATAAAATAAACAATCCTTGCAGTATTGATAAAATCCAAAAAAAATAACTGGAATATTTTAGAATTTTTCTATAAACATCAACATTAATACAACCACCTGAACGTGATAACAATTCATCCGATAGAAATTTGGAAGTTTAAAGAACGCGTGTTCGGCGCGAACTGTTGTAATACCGACGCTACAAACACATAGAGAGACGCCGCTATTCAATGGTGGCAGTATCGGTCGTCTACTATAACGACGCCGACGTCTCCTCCATATATATCGTTCTCTATCCAATTATACTATATCTATCCTTATTCTGTTTCACAATTATATTCCCCTTTGGTGAAGTGAAATTATTCCCGCTTCATCGTATCCCGACGCATCTAACACAATATGTAAATAATAAGGGGGAGAATGTAAAAGTAGTAGAAAATCGTACGATAGTAGTACAGTAGAGGGTGAGGGACCCAAAAAAAAAATACACCAAATGTTATATAGTGGATGATATTTATTTGGAACTGGTAAA
>JAZBGY010000523.1:42575-53849 GCA_037414755.1 Lydus trimaculatus | reverse complement strand
ATAACCTAGTAAAAAAATGAAATTCTCCAAAATTTGAAGGAAATTTTGAAAATTTGTATTAGGTTGGTCAACCTGGAGTGGTTAAAATATTCTAACCACTGCTCTAGACCAATCAGAAGTCGGCATTATTCCACCGGTGGGTAAAATAAACATTTACTTTACAAAAATCGGTACAATAATGGATGAGTTATTTAAAGATGGTAGATAAAATACACACTACGGCTTGGCATCCGTATTTGCTATAAGGTATGAAAATTGTTCAGTAATAATAGAAGTATTTACTGATGATAAGCATCCAACAAATAGTGGTAAAGCCCATTTCAGTATTAATACTGAAGCAACTTTAGGTCAGTTTTATTGCAAAAATATTCAAAATAAACTATGAAAATAGATAATATTAATTGCAGAAAAATAGCAGAAATTGAAAAAATATTTTTGCAATCATACGAGTTTTACATGTAGGTATGGGTTGTACTCATATACCAACGGTGGACTCAAAACTATTTAAACAGCATGAACGAGAAGTTAGACCAGTTATAGAAAATGTTGCTACAGAAAGTTGTAATAAATGGGCAGCAGTTGAACGTGATTTGACAATAAAATTTACTGTAAGCATAAAAACGTAGGAAATTGATAGATTTAAAAGTAAGTAACGGGTGTCCAACTACTTTTACAGGACCGTCGATCTATCATGCGGTTCTATTGTTAAAAGTAATACAAATAACTCTACAGGCGGCATAAATAATAATACCGATCTTTTTACTACTTGTGATATCTCTTTCTAATACTTCTACTACCGATTCTCCTGATATTTCTGCTACTTCTAATACTAATAATTTAACTGAAAATGAAGAAATGATGATGACAAAAATCAAACAAGAAATTTTATCTTAGGAAGAAATTACTTTTTATGACATTGTATGGATTATAGTTTCTTACGACATGGGCTGGTCTACGAGAGACACTGCAAAAAGTTATAATAGCCTTTTTTGGTACCGCATCTATCATTGGTTTTTACGTGTTTCAGAATATATAACCAGGAGTCGAAAATGTCGTTTGTGAGATAATTTTGTAGAGGGGGTACAATTGTTACCACCCACTACATACTTTGGGGGTGCTAGTCTTAAGAATTAGAGTTAGTCGACCAGTTCCCATGTAACCTCCCTTTGGAGCAGTAAAGTTATTAATAAATATATAAAACTCGGACATTGCCTTTTATTACATGGCACTGCGAACAGTAGAAAAGTTAGTAAAAAAAAAGTGGAAAACGAAGAAAATAAAATAAAAATAATAATAATAATAATGGTAGTGGTGGTGATGGTAATAATACAGAAAACCTTCAAGAACGAATTTTAGAAGACAACCAAATGAGAATTTCTCAACCTGGTCCTTATCGAATAACGTCAACAAATTTAGACTTGAAAACCAAATTTAAAAGAAAAAAATGGAGTTTAGAAGAATATAAAGGAGTAATGTGGTGTTTTTACTCATATATATAATACTCCTATATTGCGGGTCGTGTTGAAATCTTATGGAAATAGTTTTCACAGAGAAAGTGAAATAGAAGATGCTATATTTTGTCTCTGTTGGCACGAAAACAATCTGCGCAGGTCAAGAAGTTCTTGCCAAAGGCGCGACTTTAGCCGTTTTCGAAGTTTATTCACATGATCAAAGTAGAAATTTTTTGACTTTATAGACTTCATGACTAGTTCACTGAAGGTAAAATTTAAGAAAAAAATATTTACAAGAGAAATAAATTTATTTCGAAAATAAACACAAAAATGCACACATATTTACAAAGTATTATTAAATTATTCATGTTTAAATAACACCAATTTGGAATATTTGTGGCGAGCATATTCTGTTTTAGCCGAATACAATTTCGATTCATTGAAAAGTCTGGTATTAACATAAAATTTGATTATCTAGATAATCTTGCGTTTTATATGCTTTTCCATGAGTTCGCTTGTAAACTTAACGCCAACAGACTGAACAATTTTATGCAGCTACCACCAACCTGTTATATATAAGGTTATGTTTGGTTATGTTGTTGTATCAACGACAATCAACGTTGCATTTTTTGAGAATCTTAGAGTTTTAACCAATAGTAAAACAGCTGGATAAAAGCACATGCGTAGAAGCTATTTGTGCCAACCGAGAGATCCGATGTGTTCTGTCTCGTTTTGATTTCGGAATTTTGTAGACTAAACCAGCAATATAGGAGTATTATATATATGCTGAGGACACCTCCCACTACCAATATTCTGTATCTAGTAGTATATATACATCAATGGTCCTACATCGTTTGTCTCTTTTCTTTTCGTGTTCTACCTGTAGAGTTCAGTGAATTTTAACTATAAAGGGCGTTTTAGATGATCAGTTCAGTCTCAGTCCAGTTTGAATTTTCAGATGATCAGATCAGTTCACGTTCTGTTGTCATTTGAGATTGAGTCAGTTCTGTACGATGGCTGCGTTTTTTGTATAATCATGACAAATTACAATGGAAAACTAAGACGTGAACAGTCGGTAGGTTTACATGTCAGTTTCATGCCGTTTTAAATGGTAACTGACGAGAAACTGATCAGAATACCAGGAGTCTCATTGTCAGATCAGTTATCACCAGCACCAGCTCCCTATATCAATATGTTAGAATTTTTTGTTAATTGCAAAGCTCCCGCAGATAGCGCTGATAGTAATATGAGGATAAATAGGATTGCGGGAAATTTAAAATTAAATGTTCTTATACATTATAGATATGATGTGTATCCGGTGAACGATCCTTATAGGACACGATTAGGTTCACATTTTCATATTTAATAAAGTTGATTTCTTCGAAACTGACAAAACAAGAAAACCAGATTGAAAATCGAAACTATGTTTAGAATAAGCAAATTTAACAATAAATACAAAATAAACACAAATAAATGTGATAACGTATCATATCAAGCAGAAATTTGAGATGGCGCCGTTTAAGCCAAATTCACATTTGCGGTCAAAGCACGGTTCATACAACATACACACAACACAGTGCATTTACATTATAATCTCTCCGTTTACGACCAATTGTAAATTATTAGAAGCAATCTTGACTGCCTCGGTCCGTTCTATATTTGATTTGGTCGTTTAATAAGCATATTTCCTTTGGGATTACAAATTTCTAGAACCTGCGGTATTATTTTTCATTAAGTCATATTTTAGGTAGGCAAGTAAAGGAAGAAACTCTGCGTGAAACATACAACAATATTTGTAAAACCTAGATCCATTACTAACAAATTGGCGGCATAGAATGGAAAATAGACCTTCTTCTTCGCGGTTCCCAAGCATCTGGTGTACCCAAACCCAAAACCGTCGTTTTCTTCGTGGTCTAGCATTCTCCCCATCTTCCATAATTAATACAACTTTTATCACCGAGTACTGCCACGAGAATAATAGAGTTCCGTCTGCAACTGCATATAGTGAAATGGTTATTAATATGCAGTCTCTTAACAGAGGTTATCCACTTGATAAGGCCAAATTGGTTTACATAATACGTTCAATAGACAGTTGATATACGTTCCTATCATAAGGAGCGGAGGTACCGATGGTAGCCTGTAAATACAAGCTCTCCAAAGTAGTACAGTAGACTCATTAATCCGGCATATATCAGACTAGGACGTGTGGATTACTAGAAGGTTGTCAAAAATAGGCATTTTCGACTAAATAACATAAATTAGAGCATTGTACTATTGATATACATATATTGCGTTTTTCGATGGCATGAATGCACTACACCCCCTGCTACGGCGATCTCAAGAATACACAGTAACGCCGGATTACTGGTAGGTCCGGATTAGCGACACCCGGATTATAGAAAGGCTACTGCATTTGATAATCCGTATTTGTTTTAAAAGCGAAAATTGTCGTCGACTCCTTCAGCGCGTTTTATCGATATGCAACACTGGAAATGTGAACCATACTTTAGAAAATTGCTACTCTCCCCACTATTGTCACTTTTAAACAGTTTCTATTGGTGACAAAGAGTTAGGTTAAATTCGCTTATTTTAAAAATTAAACAATTAATTCATAAATAATTAAAATTACAATGTTGATTAATAAAAATACAAAAATCACAGGTGCTATGTGTATATTAGTACCATATAAAAAAGAGCATGTTTTAAAGTACCTTTGAAAATATAGTTAGTTTAACAAATATACATAACTAGTGTATTGTTGGTTGCAGATATCATGAATGGATGCAATCGGAAGAATTACAAAAATTAACAGCATCAGAACCTTTAACACTCGCAGAAGAATATGAAATGCAAAAATCATGGATGATTGATGAAAATAGTAATTTTATAAAACACAAATTAAACGATAATCCCCGAATAATTTCAATTATTCTTTTCTAGAGTGTACATTTATCATTTTGGATAAAGCGAAATATGAAGCAACACATAACGAAATTGGTGGGTTGTTTCTTTGGAAAAGCAAACAATTTTAAAAAATCTAAATAACGAATTTGGCCAATTTCAGATTCAATGATCGGTGATACGAATCTATTTTTCATAAATCCAGACGATCGTTTATGTGCTGAAGCTGAAATTATGATAGCTGAAGAATGGGCAAGAGGACGGAAATGCGGTACTGAAGCAATGTTATTAATGTTTTATTATGCAATTACTGTATTGTCGGTTAAGCAATTCATTGTTAAAATATCTGATGAGAATTTAGTTAGTTTGAATATGTTTAAAAAATTCGGTTTTATAGAAATTAGTTTTAGCCAGGTGTTTCATGAAAGAACTTTATGTAAAATTGTTGATAATCAATGGGTTGATTGGCTCAAACAAACGTTAGGTCATTTTCAAATAGAAGATTTTACGCCGTAGTAAAATGTGTCATTTGAATTTATAAACTCTAATAATCCTTTACCTTGACCTTAACGTTTAGCGAAAAAAAAAATTATTATCGAATTTGCATTAAAGTAAAGAGATTTGACCATTTTAGAAATTCTACGTTTTTACAAACTTTCCCAAAAGTCCATTTGCGGCCAACAATAGCAAAAGAGTGGGTGGTAAGTTCCAGGAACTTCCCCTATTGTTGTTTTACCGTTAAAAGGCAAAACTCTGTATATAATTGTAGAATTTTGAATTTTTACAAAAATTTCCAGTCATATCCGGACTGTACTGCCGCCTATTACGCATCAAGACCCGAAGAAAATCTGGTACCTACTAAATCATCAAAAATTATTGGTAAGATAAGAATTGTTATCTGTGTGCGTAATTCTGGACCTTTTTTTTCATCACATATCATTTAATAATTATTATTAAACAGTTGTTGGTTAGCCTTCAATTTAGCAAAAAACCGAACATATTTAATAAATAAAGTCGTTTAATTGAAGCAAAAAATTAGGCGATAGTATATTAGAGACGATACTTTCGTTAACTATCATCATCATTATTATACAAAAAACCGGAAATCTGTATAAGCGATGAATGAAAAAAGTTTTATCGTTTGAAATTTTTTCGATTTTGTCAAGCGACCTTTTATATCTACGACCACAATTTTTTCTATACTAGGTGTCTAAAATGACTGACCTTTATGACATCATTGATGTTAGATTAGGTTTAGTGATCGTAAAATTCTTTGAATAATTAAAAATTGTCCCCTTAAAACACTAAGATTATAATAATTTTTTTTTGTGTATATTTCTGTTTCGATTAGATTAGGTTAGGGTTTATCGAAATAATTTTCTTTTTTAGGCTCTATTTTATCATAAAAATAAAATTGTAGAGTAGAACAGATACATATACAGTGTTGGTTATTCTAATGCAAACATTGGAAGAAACACCGATATAGTTCGATCTTTGTCTGAAAAATTGGTCCGCAGATGTTTCAGTATGAACATGACAAAGATGGAAGAGGGTGTGATGTTATAGAAAGCTGTAAGGATGGGTGCAATTCTTAGACTTATGCCAAATCTCGAAGATGGTGCTGGTATTTTCTTCAATGTTCTCATTAGCAAAACCAACGCTGTATATGTTGGATGATTTAGATTTCTTATTGATTGATTCAGAACAAGTAGTTTTTTGGGCAGTGGCTTTATTGAAAGTTGACGAATAAAACTTTCCATTTTTCGATTAATTATTATTACAGAAAGAATTTTAGTTTTGTTGATTACAATTCCGTAAAATGCATAAAGATGAATAATTAATTATTTTTTTTTCATTATCATTATTTATCAATTAAATAATGATATTTTTTTTTAATTTTTGGAAAAAAATCCCATATCATTAAGGTTTACGTACGAATTATTACAAAATCGAGTTTATGGGTCAAGCAATATAGACCCCATCATTATACTTAAATTATTTTAAGCGGCTTAAATGATAGTTTACAATAAAAAAATAAAATTGTGCATTTAATTGTGGGATTTTTTCTATTATTATTATTATTGCCTTGGCCAAGTTTTTATTATTTAGAAATTTGTAGATTTTTCAAAATTGGCGCTTTATCACACATAGAAAAAAGGCGCCAACTCGACAAACGATTTTGGACAGCCTTTGTACCGGCTTAATGATTGTTATTTTGGTCAGCCCTGATATGACGCCCATTATAAGTTAACTTACTACGCAGCGATAGATAGTTACAAAAGAATTTTATAAAATCCACTGAAAGTACATAACGACACTTTTGTAAATTATCATAATTATTTAATTTATAAAAAATTGTTTTATTTATTATATGAAATTTTTCTGTTATATTTGTTTTTCATTAAAAAAATTGATAATTTGTTGATTTGGTGCGGTGCCGGGGGGGAATCTCACCCGCCTAACCTCTCCTATTGGCGGAGCCGGCATTGAGCCGGCATCCGCGTCTACAACGTGCAATTCCTCCACACTACAACGAATATCAGTCACTGTTAGGCCGTATCAGGTGGAAGACGTGTAAAAAGCGTCTATCAGAAGAAGTTAATAAAAAAGAAAAATTGAATTTATCTTATACATATTGTGTTTGATATTTAAGCATGTATACAAATTTGGATAAAGAAATTGAATATTGTCGTTTTGTTGTTAACAGTAATAATTACAGTTTGATAATAATATCATCATTAATTGCTTTAGTGCCCCACATACCGTGTGTCAGGAAAAAACTATATTAAGAGAGAATTATTAGCAAAGACGCGCCATAATCAAGAAATTATTGGAATTTCTACATATAACAGCCACTGTATTTAATTGCCCAGTGGTTTATAGTGAAGTGCTTTAAAAGAAACCAATAACACACATACCTCTTCATTGATTCAAGAAACAAAAAATAGGTATTTTTTTATAAATATTTATAAATTATTGTATTTTGTATGAATGTGTGTATGTTTGTATGTGGGAATTACCCCTCCTGATTAACGTTCCCAACTTTCTAAAATTAAAAGACATTAGGACATATGTTTTGTAAAATGCAAAAAAAATCATCGACGATTATGCGGCATGAAACTCATGCCTTCTACAACTGCACACTCGTATGTTATTTTATGAATAAAACCGGCTACGTGGCTCGTAACTTCTCAAATCCGCCAACTTTTCTCCAACCCAAGATACACACACACACACAACATGCAACACCAACAACACAACAATCGTTGGTGTTTTGTGTTGGAATGCCAATCATAACTGCATTCAATGACAGCAAAAGATAATCACCTTTTATGTACAAAAATAATCCAATGCCGTTTGTAATATCGTGAAAGCAAATACCGTGAATTGTTTTATGAAAAATAATAATTTTTCCGTTTTATTTATTTATTTATTTATACCTGCATACCTACCGGCCGGATATTATGGCAACAAAATCGCCACACCAGACATTTTTTATTGTTTTATTAACATTTTATATCTCAATGT
The DNA here is from genome assembly GCA_037414755.1 of Lydus trimaculatus. Lineage (NCBI taxonomy): Eukaryota > Metazoa > Arthropoda > Insecta > Coleoptera > Meloidae > Lydus > Lydus trimaculatus. The sequence continues at coordinate 45,969 of JAZBGY010000523.1, read as the reverse complement.
ACAATATTGTGCAATATTGGTATTTAGTACCACCACCACTACCATCAACAGACGTTTAAATAAACATTAAATTATAATGTTTAATCATAATAACAACAATAGTAAAAGAGCGGTTGGATGTGTTGTTGCCGGCTCTAATAATTCCAGTAAACATATGTTGTATCTATTGCATAATATTGTGGAGAAATTTTTGAACAACAACACCACCGGTAATTATGTCATTTTTATACACCATTTAGTAATTATGTTGTTGTTGGTGTCTGAAGACTTCTTCAAAGCTATTTCATAGTCTGGTGGTTCTTAAAAATCAGCAAATTAACAATATGTTCATTTATTCGTTAAAAATCACTTTTAAATTCAAATTATCTGTTGTTTGTATAGATATTTAACAGGAGAGAGAGTAAGTAAGTAGCCCATTAATGGGTAAACGCAGGTAAGTTTGTAAATTACAGGAGGATTGTCATAAATTCGGAAATTTCCAAATGACTTGTTGGCGATAAAAAGTAACGTTCTTTCAACTTTTACTGTAATAATGAAGACACTGTTAATTATACAGAATGTTCCATTGAAAATCCATATTTTGTTTTATAATTTGTAATTTTAAGTATAGTTTTCTTGACAGTTTCTTTAGGACATGCTGTATATTTATGATTGATTTATCAATTGCAGTAATTAATCGATTGATTACAATGAAGGAATCAATTTTGTTATCTTAAATACACAGCCTGTCTTATTGTTTATTTTGACTTTTATATCTGGGTCAAGATTATAAATATTTTTGTTTCAAATTATATAATTTTTTTTTATGTATAAAATCTTCCGTATTTTCATTATTCATTTATAATTGCATTAATTCGGTTTGTTTATTTGTTTTTTTCTTATAAAGATAAAGTAGAGTCGATCTATCTTGACTTGACCAATTTGACTTTGAAAGTAGTACAGCCGATAGGAAACTTGTAGCCAACAAAACTTACCTATTCTAAATTAATTAAAAGGTATTGACGGTGATGATAATAATAAAAGTTTCGAATATGTCAACAATAAACAGGACCGGCCCGAGTATTTTTGGTGTCCCAGAGTTAGCCTCCGCAGAAAAACAAAGTAATATTTTTTGCTGTGGCGGCTGTCTAGTTCACTTATAGCTCGTGCCGGTTCTGACAATAACAATAGAATGATTTTATCAACAAAAGATTAAATCATTTATCTTTAATGAACCCTTAATTAAGTCTTTCCAAATACAGATGGTTTTCTGTAATAAAAATCCAAAAAACCACTCATTATAATTGACAGAATGTCGAACCAGTAGTGTTGCCAGGTGCCAAGTTTGTTTTGCCTTAAAATTAAGTATCTAGTACCGTTCCTAAATCGCCACTTAGGGTCTATGCAGAAGGCGTTTGTTTAACCTGCGGTAAGCGCGAAGCAGTCGCAGTCTGTACCTTTGCAAACGTTTATGAATTGACGTCGTACAAACGGGCTGCAACTACGAGTAGGATGGCGCTGGTCGAGGTTTGTACAAACGCAAACAATCTACTATAACGACATTTTTAGGCGTGTAATCAGGGCGTTAAAAAGACGTCGTGTGCATAGGCCCTAAATGTCGATCTTGACTTATGTCCCTTGAACATATAAGGCACATTACTATGTTAAAATGATTTGGGAACGGCAGATTATAGGGTTAGTTGAATTGGTCAAGTTAATTATGGATTACTATATTTTTTTAGTTCTCTAATGATGAAAAACAATATGGAAATATGTCTATTTTATTATAATTCCTGTTGCGTATTTATTAAAAATTACACAATATTAAAATACTTGGAATTGTATAATTTTCTTGAAACATAATTTCCACCAACAAGTTTCTGTGTGTGTATATTCAGTACCTATAGTTTTCATGTTGGAAAATACAGATTGTTACGTAATTCACACTATTTATGTAAATATGTGTGTCGTTTTATTATTTATTCTATTAAATACCTGAGAAGAAGACACTATTTTTCGTCAATTAACGATCATTATTATTTACTTTTTTATGTGTGTGTAAGAAAAAAATTTAGCACCTGCCCCATAATTGTCACCCACAGCAATAAATTTTCTAATTTTAATGTTTTTTCTTCCGCATGCATCTGAATGTGTAGAGAGTGTTTGAAATGAGGCACGAGTCTATTTTCAAACCTCTACACAATTAGAAAAGAAAAGAAGAAAAAAAAAACGAAATTAGGAACATTTTGATCCACAACTTTTAGACGCGTGTTCCACTTAGGAGATTCTTGTTTTGTTTTTTTTTTTAAAAAAGTAAGGGAAGAAAAGATCTAGATTATTTCATCTTCCTTAAGAAATCTTCCTGATTCCATTTTTTTTTTTTTGAGTTTGAATGGATTGTGTATGTGTGTGTATCTTATAATTGAAAAGACAGCTGCATACCATCAGGACGATTGTTAATAATAGTTGTTTCTTTTGCAGCAGCTGCCGGCCTCACGGCGGGAGCCTCCTCCAGTCAGGGCAATTTGTGATATTAGTGATAGTGAACTATAGTTAATTTTAATTCAACATTTGTTTGTTTTTTCTTCTGTTTAAATATTAAAATAATCTTAATATTTTTAAAATAAATAACTGGGACAATTCGTTGTATAAATATACATATATATATAGATCTATTTTTAAACTAATTATTTTGTTTCAAAGATTAAGATAAAAAAAATATATAAATGTGTACGAGAATGTTGTCCGAATCAGATTTACCAGCTATATTAGATACATTTGTCCCAGAAGAAGTATGGGACAAATTCCAATTAGATTTGGATTTAACATCAGCTTTAGGCAATATAGACTCATCATTTGATATGTATTATTCAGATTGTTTACTACATCATGATTGTATGTGGACAGGTTTATGTGATGATAAAGAACATAAGTTTGATGAACCAAGGCCATCATCATGTAATAATAATCACAATATTAATATAGTGGAAAATATAAAACCACCTGTCACTATTACAACCACTAGTAGCATTACAAAACAGCAGGTGTTCCAACCCCAACAAAGCTTATTAAAACCGAGAAGTGTCAATCCGAATACAGTTTTACCGATGAATAATCATAATATAACAACAAATACAACAACAACAACACCAATACGAATGGATATTAATAATTTACAAACACCACCAATGTCTGATGATGATGAAGAAACAAAACCGATAATAACAAAAACATTAACACAAGTAGATGATGCGATCTTTGAAAGTATGCTTGATGAAGATTTAATGAAATATATAAAAGGTGAAGATGATGTTGAATTTGAAGGTTTATTAAAATCGATAAAAGATGAGAAACCTGATGATGTTGAAGATGAATTAGAAGATTTAGATTTTATTGATGAAGTTGCTGAAGAAAG
>JAZBGY010000523.1:0-42500 GCA_037414755.1 Lydus trimaculatus | reverse complement strand
ATGATCAACATCAAAACAATAATACCATCAATAATATCAATATGATACAAGATGATCATACAATACAGATGAGGGCATATAGAGCGGCCGCCAGTGACCACAGTTATCATAAAGGCACCATCAGTTTGGGAATTGATACACCTTCAGATTCTGGTAAGTCAATTAATTTATGGATAGTATGGGGGGGGGGGGCGTATAATTCAAATAAATCGAGCAATATATTTTTATAATACAATACAAAGTTCATTCACATCATTGGATCGTAAATTTATCAAAGTTAAAACAAATTTTTATAATGTCTGGAAAGAAAACTAATTACGTAAACATATTTTAAAAGTTGATCAAATAAAAATATAAAAACGAGAGTTACATAATTGTAAATTTGGATAGGAAAACATTTTGAATTTTCCGGACATTTATTGTGAATCATTTTATTATAACCGCTGACTCAAATCCAACACATAAAAATTATTTCAATGTTATTTCCGTAATGTATAACACACACACACACACACACATATTCATATTATTTTTATAACATGCAGAATGTTGGCCTTTGCGCTTTAAATTTATTAATTGCATTGTCACATGATAAATGTTTCACTATAAATATATTTTTTTTTGTGTGTGTGTGTGATTGGTAAAATTCCAATTATTAAAAAGCGCAAAAAAAATCGTACATTTCTTGGGAGAGACTTTACCATTTATTGCTCGTTGTGAATATTAAATAACATGAAAATTTCTTAGAATATTGATAGCGCGGAATTTTTATCACATCAGTCATAGCATTTATTCTTAGTCCAAACAGTTGGTGTATTTTTTTTATTATTATTATTATTATTAATGGAGCCGGTTATTGTAAAGTTGACTTTTTAATCGTCGACGAGAGCATTAATTATTGTGTGTGTGAAATTTTTAAAATATCTTGAATGAAATTTGTAATGGCGGGAACGACACGACGCGTTTGTTGTGTTGTTGTAGTAGTAGTTTTGGATAGGTCGATGCATTTATTGGAGTTGATTATACTGCATTCGCGCCATATGCGCGCGCGCGCGCGCTTCGCTATTAACCGCGCATATTGTACAATTTCCTGTACTTGCATTGATGCAATTGCAACTGCATAGTATACTCTATACTCTATACTACTATAATCGTATTTGTAGTATATCTATCTATCTCTCTCTTTTATATTGTTGACGTAGTCACCTATATAGCTTTACGGATCGAATTTATCTTTACTCTCGTATAACAGTCAGGAGGACTATTTACGGATAGGCTGAGAATATAACGCAATTCTAAATTAAGTAAGTGATGTTTTTGTGAAGAATCTTGGGATTAATCACATTTTCGACTCTATTATCTATCAACATTATTATTATATAAATATGGCAATATCTTCTTAACGCCAATTTCAAGAGGAAGGTTAAACAGAATTTCGTAGATATCGCTTATCTTTAACACATATATTTTATTTTTTTGGCTCCTATATCTCGATTAATATTTATACAAAGTTGTAATCAAAATTGAAGACGCTTTGCTCTCTCGCTGCCACACGTGGTGTGTGATAAAAATTTTAAGATTTATTTAAAATATTTGACCCGATATCCGCTTTTTTTTTTTTTGTCTTACTGACAAGTAGCTTAAAAGATAATTTTGATAAGAGAAACTTTAACATTTATAGAATTTTTATCAGTTTATACATACATACATACATTCATATAATTGTTGTGTACTTATGTGTGTAAAAAAATGTAATTGTAGAGATTTAAAAAAATTTATCAATTATTTACTTATTGGGTGTTTTTTTGTCACCGATTTGTTACATAATGATTGTTAGAGATAATCATGAAGGCGCCCATTATTTGAAATTAACAGAAAATCATTGATAACTGATTATCATAACAAGTTTTTTTTTTTTGAAAAAAAAACTTATCAAAAATAAGTAAATGTATGTTATGTAATTTATGTGTTAGATAGATTATATGAATATAGGTCACTCACGAAATTTAATCTTGTTGCTATACTACACATTAGATCAGAGTAATACTACAATGAATATTTAATAAGTTGAGGAAATTTTGAAAACAATTGATTTATAATTTCGAGGTCGATTTTTTTTGTTAAACAATTGAATGAAAATAACGTTATTAGTAGAATTTTAATAAATTTGTTAGCGAAATTATACGTTTGTCGTTGGTTGTTTGTTGTTCCTTCGATACTAAACTTTCTATTCATAACATTTAGCCAAAGATTCATATGAATGAATTGTTCGTCGTCTCGTAATATGCGTATGATGCGTATACGTAATGACTTTTATACACAACACGTGTAACTCGGATGACCTTAGTTTTAATTGTTAATATATTCTGTCTGACAACTCCACACACCACCTCCTGGTTAAAACTAACTATGTGAATGTTAATAACCTTATTGGTTTTTTTTTTCTCTATTTTATCTAAGAATTTTTCCAATTGACTTGCTAATTAAAATTTTAAATAATTCTAAATATGTTGTAAATAAATAATGGGTAGAGAGGGAAAATCGTCTTTAAATCATCATTAGATTGAAAATAATTAGTTTTGTTTTAAATAATAGAAACGACCCTATTTCCAAGGCAAAACGAACAAAAACCGCTAACCTTTTAAAACTGTCTTTTGAAGTTGATATGTTCCTGTTATACATAGATCTGGTTATCTAGCAACTATTAGAAATTTATAAAACTGGTATGGTATTTAACCACACCTATCATTCTATAAAAAGATTTACAAAAAAAAATCTGTATGTATATATAATTATATTCTTTTTTACTTTCCCTTTGAGGAATGATTTCTATATGTAAGTATACGTATATCTAATACACATATGTATAGTTGACAATTTTTTTCTAAAATTGAATGGAAAATAAGGTCAGTCGTTTATGTCCCCATTTCTCTCTATATATAAAACAGTTAACGGAAGTCCTATTGTATTTTGTAAATAAAACTTGAAAATTTATTCCATAATATGGTGGTTATTATGTAATTTGTCATCAAAGGATGAAATTTTAATGATTATTGTCGTTATAGAGAAAGTATAATATTTCCGCTATTTAGCCCTGAAGGATTATCCATTTTGTTCTTTATGAAATGTCAAATGTTACATACATATATAGACATAGTGAAAGATCATTGTAGACAAGCAAAAAAAAAATTGATTTTAATGACCGCATTCTTGTCGATTTTCTTAATTAATCAAAAAAAATTTCGTTTCCATCGTTCAATGTTGTTAGGTCAACGGCAGTTTATTAATTTAAATTTCTGAAGCGTAATTTTTTTGCAGTCTTCTGGCTGGAGTAGTAGTAGACGACGGCACTTTTGGACGACGGGCCTCACTAGGTCTACTATTCCCCACTTGTATGTTTCTCTAGAGTTGCTTTCATTCCATCACTGTCTCGCCTCATTCATGCCACGTTATAAGCAAGCATTCTCCCCCCTTTGTCGTGTTGTTCTTCTATTGTATTATGTTTTAGTCTAGTCTAAAGAGAGATAGTTGCGACCTTCATATGATTATGAGTTGAGTAAGTTTTTGCACACACACACACACACAAAAATAAAATAAAGAGAGATAGGGACGGATGATTATATTTTTGGTCAATGTCCTAATCCTGGCTTATTTTATAAAGGACATCTTAAACATAGTTTTTGACAAATCAATGGAAATTGCCGACCTTGAGTTGTTTTAATTCTTTTTGTTTAAATAAATGTTTGTTGTGTTATCAAAATCCATGTGCGTAACCAAAAAATCTTTATCATTCCACACACATACACACACAAGGTTGAGGATTTTTATTATTTTTTTTTAACAATCGATTTCCTTCAATAATAGAATGATTACGCAAAATCTTTGATTTTAGATAAAAAAGACATAAATTGTTTTGATTTATTGTAAATATTTAAATAATATTTGTTTTTGGTTTGATGATCTTTACTATAATAATAACACACATTACCTACTACGTCGCAAAATTTGGACTGAATTTAAAAATTTTATACAAAATTTAAGTTCAAGGTTTATTTGAGCCTATCTTTGATTATAATAAAGTTGTTTGTTGTTCAATATATCTCATCTATTTGTTGTGTTTTCCAAAAAAAAAATGGTTAGTAGGTTATAAATTTGGTGAAAATCTCAATATTTTTTATAGGACAGAAGACCTTCGCACGTGGTGCTGCTGCTGCCACCATAAGTTTTTCCGCACTATAAACTATTGTGGAAAATGCGTAAATAGATTTGCGCCGCTAATTTTTAAACAATATTCCATTTTTGTTGTTGTAAAACTTGGAAAATTCTGATATTTTCCGATTTATCTCTCTTACTCTCCTCTTAATTATGATATAATCTCGTAGAGGGAGGGAATTTGATTTGTTGTTTTTCTGATGAATAATAGTAGACCATGACCGCGGTTGTTGAACTATTTCAAACAACACCAAAAACATTACCTATACTACCGCTTTTGCTTGCCAAACAATCTAAGAAAATTATTGTTTATTTTTACGATTTAATTTATTGTTACACCTGCGATAAGTTAAAATGTAATTATTTTGTAGGTTTGTAGGTAATACAACATTGAAAATAATTATCAACCAACTGATAATAATAATAATAATGAAGAGAAAAAAAACCGACAATATGGTAGCGTGCGCTTGACTGAACAAAATCTTTTTAATTTTTAAAACAAGCTTATTATGGCATTATTGCCCTTAAAGAGGAAGGAAATACAGAATAATAATAATATAATACACCTGATGCTCGCATATAAGAATCTTTTAATTTTTTCAATTAAAATGTTTCGGTTGCTTGCATTATGTGTAGTGAGCTTTTTAATTATTTATGAACAAAGTTCGTCAAATTTGAACCCTTCCGTGTCGAGACTAATTTTTAATTTATAAACTATAAGGGGAGTCTACTTCAACGAATTAAATGTATTACTTTTAATAATAATAATAATAGAGAAAAAAAAAGAAATTGTTTAATCAATAATATTTATTTATATGATTATTATTATTATTATTTCTTATCTATGTTTGTCTATTTAATAGAAGAGGGTTCCTGTTTCTTTTTCCTTTTTGTAGATATTTCCTGATAATATTGGCCACACACAAACCGCGATAGAATAACAATATTCATTTCTCACGTTTATCTTATCTATAACCGAATCCTCTTTGAGGGCTAAGGAAGAGACCAATCTTTATACTGAATATTATCAGTAGATATACCCAAAGAATGCCTTATAATATGTTGATTTATACGATAGATTGTTTAAATAAATTTCAAAAGAATTTTTATCAAGGCAACAAAAATTTGCATTACCTATATATAATTTAGCTATTTCAGATAAAATTTATATTGATTAGATAGTAGTTAAGAGGAAAAAAAACAGGGGGAATTTTGTTGTTGTCGTAGTTGTAGAAAAGACGTTGTGTTTGTTTTCCTTTAAATTTGTTTATGTAATCGATACCGGAAATACCTGGAACGTGCTAAGGACATTTCATATAATTCTTACAATGAATTATTTACAACAAATGCATAAAGTTGATTAACCTTTTCTTATTAAAAGTTTTTTTTCCTCTCCTCTTCTCTCCATTTTGCGTCTTACGATTATTAATTGTGATTAGGTGGAATTTATGACAGCAACAACGAACAAGAGATTTATAACGCTACTAAAACCTGTTGAACGGTTACATGTCGACAAAAAAAAAACAATAAAAAAAAACAGAATTAGATCAGACTAGATATCTTGTTGAATGGTTTGGTCTCTTCTATGTTTGGAAGAATGTAGTACACGGAATAATTGTGGAGGCGGTTAAATTGACATATGTTGTTTGAGAAGAGGCAAGTAGAGAGGAGAGAAAAAAAGCACAAATTTGGGGCCGTTAACACTTTGACGGGACACATTTAATTTCCGTCAAGTTACAAGGACGACAAAATCGCCAAATTTTCACAAATACTTCAAATATTTATAATTCGCAAACACACACACACACTCACGCACTACGTGTACGCAATCAAAATTTTTGTTTAGATTTCCGGATAAATTTAGACTTTTTGCTTGTTACAAATATTGAAAAAAGTCTTTGTTTAACTTTTTTTTTTCTTCTATTATTGTTTAATTTTGAAATTGTGGAGGTGTGTTTCAAGGGTTATCATAGTAGTTTGAACGCGTGTAAAAATTATTATTTTTATTTTGTCAAGTAATTTATTGAAAGATGAAATTAAATTTATTAGAATGATATGAAAAGTGTGCCAACTTATCGTGAATTTATTGTGCAATTTGCTGTTTTTTTAAAAATAAAATAAAAAATAAGACGACCCTCACCCTAATCTTTTCAACCTTGATCATGAGAGAAGAAAATATCTTTTGGCATCCATATAAACTCTATGATATGTGCTTCTTCTTATCACACGCATAGAACCGGCGCGCGTAAACTTACATCCCGCGCATTTTATTATGTCAAGGCCAGTATTACTGATATACACGTGTTTCGTTTCCGGCGTCCCTAGAAATTTGCTGAAAAACGCACGTGCGTTTATTTTTCCATCAATAACCCGAACCATCTTCATCATCATCAAACTGTGTTGAATGAAAATTTTTTTGCTCCTTATGTCTGACAGGAAAGACTTCCTGTCTAGGATGCGAAAGGCTGTTTTGTTATATGTTCATTTGGTGGGAACCCGAAACAGGATTTCTTTTCGTTCGTTTTTTTTTTTTTTGTTATCCTCGTTTTCCATATAATTAAGATAGCGGTTTTGGAAATGCCCGGATAGTTGATTGATAAATAAATTCATATGTGGGTGGTTTGTGGATTTATAATAGAAAAAAAACACGAATATTTTTCAACTATTTGATTTAAAAGTATGTGTATAGAGAGAAGACATTGTCGGCACGCCCTTTTTCCCGCTCTATGTTTCGGTAATATTGGCGCGGCAAATGACCTCGACGCTAACAGCGGTGGCGGCAGCGACGGCGGTGGTGGTAGTAGTGGCGAGACAGAGGCGGTTTTTATAGGGAGATGGGAATGAGCGTCGCGACGGCTTGTTGTGTGTGTGTAATAAGTTCAGACGGATTTGCAAAGTCCAAACGCGTATATATTCACGTTAAAGAAGGAATAATATATGGGTGGTTGTTGTATAAGCATGATATCGTGAATTGCGCAGTAAAAGCACATCTTCCCACCTGTTCCTAGAGAGATTTATAGATTTTCCATCCATATATTACCAATAATTAATTAATAAATATTGGATTATTTGACAAAAATCGATTTCCTTATTCTAAAATTTAAAACAATAATGTAGGTCGATTACTACTACTATTTTTAAACGGAGTCAAACTATTGTCTTCCCCACAGTTTAAAATAATCGCATGTAATTAGTTTTGTAATGTTGAATTAATTGAAGCACTTCGAATGCGATGGATTTGTGCCATAGTAGAATTTGTAACGAGAAGCCGTATTGTCTGTCTGTCTGTCGGTCGACTGAAGAAACATGTCGGAACTTGCTCAACCAAGCCCAAGGGGGGACTACATTTATTCTTCTTTTATTATTTTGTCTCTTTGAAAAATATTTCTTCTATAGTGTGTGAAAGCTCCTAAAGCTTGTTGTGTAAAGATTTTGGAACATTGAAAATGGTAGATCTTTGGCAGTTTGACTACTCCTACCTGCGCCTCCTCTTTTCTCGGAAGTTGCAACAAATTCAAAAAATTTTGGAACAGCTTTTTTTTTGTGTGTTACATTCGGCTGCTTTTGAAATGTGTTATATATTTACGATGCGACAATTACGATTTTCTACACTTCTACAATCAGCTTTTCAATCTAATAAATTATATAAAAATAATATAGCGTGAAGGTTGTCTGCAACTTAGAATTTCTAATTTTTGCAAAGCTTGATGCAAAGTTTTTTTATAATGAACTTATGAAAAAAAAAAAAATTAACGCTCGATTACCACATCTTTATATTATAATAGTCTACGATTTTTTTTTTTGTTGATTAATTCAATAAAAAAAAAATTCAAATTAGTAAAATTTAAAATCTTGTTAAACTTTACCCGAAAATTGCATTCAATGCAAATTAGAAAAGAAATTAATTTATTCTAGTTATGGTTTTGTCGGTGCCTATTTGTTTAAAAAAAAAACTGATTGATCATTTTCGTTTTTTTTTTCTCTCTCCTTCAATCACATAGGTATCTCATCTATTAATAGGATCTTTTGTATTTCGTGGAAATTAGTCTACGCCCTAAGGCACAAATAGCAAGAATTCTTCATTATAGAAGAAAAAAAAAACACGAATTGAATGAGAACCGTTTGCAATTATCCTTGGATACATTTGTGTCCAATATGTTCCATTTTCTCGTTAATATTTCTGTATCATCATGATTCCACTAATTACAAATTGATGAATCAACTTTTTAATATTCATCTGTTTTGTTAAAATAGCCACAACAACAGGTTTTTGCTAAATGTGTGTTTGCAACAAGCTTTCCGCGATCAGGATAATGTTGGTATTTTCACTAGATCTTTTGAAGGATAAAGTGGCTTTGAACTCGTAGGTGTTTATTGTTGTGACGATACACCTTTGATTCATTCATTGTTTGCGAATTTACCTGTAGTCCCAGCTATTTCTTATTCCTTTTTTTTTTTTGTGTTCTCTTCAGCAGTACCTGAACGTAATAAGGGTATATGACATTTCAAACTTTTTTCTTCAATCTATTGAAGGTTGTTCCATCTGTTCTCTTCTAACCAATTGAAGATGGTTGTTGTATAACAAGTTGAATAACAGTATAGGCAATACGTTTTTTATTAATTTTTTTTTCAATGCGATTTTAAAAATTAATAAGAATGAAAGTACCCCCTACCTCCCAAATCGGAGAATGTTGTTCTCTGTAAAAGAAACTGGATCCACCAACTATGTAGACATACAACATTGCTGCTTACCTTTCACATTCCAAAGCGTAACTAACGGATTTTCGGAATGAAATCTCTCTTGTTCACATGCATACAAAAAAAAAATTGATTGCCTATAGATATATGTAGCGTGGTATTGCGATTTATATTAATAATTGGAAAATTTTTATTGTTACAGAGGAGGAAATCGATGTTGTTTCAATTAGTAAAAGTACTGGTGCATTGCCTACAAATCCATCACCTAAAGACCGTCATCACCTACAACGGACAATGCAAAGTCGTTTCCCACAAGGCATTAAAACGATTTTACCAACAACAACAACAATCACAACACCACAAAATCGACGAGATATTTCATCAATAACAACATCAACACCAACGATAACAACATCATCACCAACAAAACGAAAAATCAATGATAATAATAATAATACAACAAATAGAGGTAGGAATTCAAAACAATACAAGAAATACCATCATCAAACACAAAGACAATATAGACGAAGACATGGTTGTGGACATAGTAGCGATAGTGAACCAGAACCATCTGAGAAACGTAGTTTACATAATAATATGGAACGTCAACGACGAATTGATTTACGTAATTTATTTGAAGATCTGAAAGCTTTAGTACCGGAAGTAAATAAAAAACAACGTGCTGCTAAAGTATTGATATTGCGTGGAGCGGCAGCATATTGTAGAAATTTAACAAATACATCAGTTGATTTGAATAAAAAAGTTGATGAATTGAAGAAACGACAAGAAAGTCTCAGATTGAGAGTATCACAACTTAGGCGGAATTTAGCTGCAAATCGTTAAATGTATATATAATTATATAAAAAAAAAACATAAAAAATATAGCTACCCTCTGAGTAGTTAGTCATATATTTATATTTATTTCAGAGGTTCTTTTCAATGCAAACTACTAAAATATCATAAATAGAGCAAATTGCTATATAATAGATTTGTCTTAATCGAATCGTAATGGTTAAACTGTGATTATTATTATTATTTTGTTTTATTTGATAGTGAATTGGTCGGTTTAAATGTTTATTAATCTGTAAAACGTTTCTTCTTATTAATTTTTTTAATTATTAATTGGAATTAGGAATTTTAATTTGCGATATCGTTGTTTTTTAATTTTGTGATTAATAATTTCGTGTGATAAAAATTCATTTTTTTTTGTAGTAGAAGTAGTCCTTTTTGGTTTCATTATTATTATTATTATTAATATTATTATTTTTGAGTTTTCATTATTAAGTTGTTGTTTTTATTAGGAAAAAAAATCCGAAATATTTGTTTTAAAATATATGTGCCACACTTTTTTCATTGATTTTTTTTCTGTTTCTGTTTTGTTTACGTGTTGGAGTTTCGATGATTTTTTGCACTCTGTGATGAAAGTTGGCAGTTTCGTTAATTAAAACAATACGGAGCGAGAAATGGAGAAATTATTGTTAATTTTTTTGTTTTTTGTCATAACCATATATTGAATGTTTTAAAAATTGATCGCAAATAAGGATTTTAGTGCTTAAGTAATGGAGGTGTTTTTATATGTAGTTTTTAATTGGAAAGGTTATATATAAATGCCGACTTTTTTCAATATAGAGGCCTGAAAGTTATTTTTATTAAGTCTTTTATGGTTTATTCTGTAAACACTAATTATTATGTTTACTATGTTTCAAATAGGCAAGAAACGCGTTCATTATTATTATTACTATTATTGTTTCTTGTTATGTTATTATTAATTAAAAACTAAACTATTATTTTATATGTTTGTAAATAATAATCAGTTTCTTCATTGTATAATTTGTGATAATAGAAAATTAAGAGGTTTTTCTTTGTAGACGTTTCTATTACATGAATAGCTCGATAATCTTTTTCAAGAATTAATCCAATTTGGAAGTGTTATTAAAAACATCTATTCTACTCCGGAGTTGATTGTTGTAATTTATTCTAAAAAAAATTCCGGAGTTGAGTAGACGCGTAGATCTATCAGGGCTTTATTTAATCATTTTTTTTTATGTTAATTATGTTTTGTTTATTTAATGTAGTTGAATATTGCACCTATTGTGCTCAATGGTTTTTCGTCTTCCATAAGTGTTTTAATTAGTCGTAAGATGAAGAGAATTGTTGTGTTCATGATATTTTTCAGTATTTTATACTTTTTATAAAACAAAATAATCGAAAAAAAAGAGAAAATAATAAAAATCCCAAAAAAATAAACAATTTATAGAATTACTACACGGTTCTAAATGGGCCTTATTTGATATTAGAACAACTACACATCCGATATTTAGTTAATTCTACAGAATAAAAAATTGTACCTGTGATGTATGTATAAACCTCGCTGTTGACCAAATATACGATATATTTATAGAAAAAAGAAACAAAAACTGTAAAAAAAAGGCACATTTTTCACCCGTTATTGATTGGAAATATATAGCAGGGCAATTCTCTGAACTTATCGACCAACAATTGGTGTGTCACATGTTTTAGCGACATTTATTTGTATCTAGAATTTGAGGTGTGAATGCCCGTTTTTTTTTTTAAATCTTTGTTATTTGTACTTATTTCTAATGTATTTTCTTTTTCATTTTTTCTTTTTGTTTACTGTAACTTTAGTTTGTTAAAATTTAGCTTTTTACGTAATTGGTTTTAGTTCCTTATTAAGATTTACAAATAAAATTGTTGCTTGAGTAAATTCGTTTTTTTCTCTATTTAATCCCTCGAAATAATTTAAATTATCAAAAAAAATAATAATAATAAAAACGATGAGGAATCTATTTTCCAGCATCCTCTTTAAGAGTGACAGTTTGATTGAATACCAGCTAAAAATAAGTATTTTCAAAATACTCATATTAACAACAACAATTTCATTAATTACCTTAGTTGCAGTTGAGTCAGGATCAACTGAAAAGAAGCCTAAACGTTCAAATTGAAATTTATCATAGATTTTCACATCAATTAATGCTTGTTTATCAGTGAAACCTTTCTGAATCTTCAACGAATCTTCATTGAAATCACTCAAAAATCCTCCGGGTACCTCATTTGGATCTTCTGGATTTTTATGTTTGAATCTGCACATAGATAAAAATGGATCAAGTTCAAGGGCGAAATAACAAACAATATTGATCCAATCGATATATAAAAATAAATATCTCTTTCAACTTACAGCATTGAATATAAACGAACTTCGATTTCCTGCGGTTCACTAACCCAATGGATAAATGCTTTCGGTTTCGTTGAAGCTTTCGTCACTTCCGTACATCTACAAACCAATCCGACAATGTCACCGGATGGACTTCTATTTATAGTTTTTGTTTCTAAAATATAACCGGCATGCCTTAAACCGACAGATTGATTTTTAGTTAATCGTCGATAATTCTGTCCACCGTCCTATTGGAATTCAAACAAATTTTACAAAAATTGTCGACAAAACAATGAAACAAATACGCAAACCTCTTGGAAATCAGATTTTTCAATATAGATGATTTTATTAAAAGTAACTGTATGTGCATCAGAATCTGGACGGTTCGGGAAATTCGGTACACAAACTCGAATTGGTTGCTCACTAGGAAAATTCTCTATAACGATTTCTAATGGTTCTAAAACAACCATCCGTCTAGACGCTGTATTATTTAAATAATCACGCACATAAGCGTCCAACATTGACGGATCAACAGTACTTTGAGCTCCAGTTACACCCAATTGAGCACAAAAGTTATTTATAGCTTCTGGTGGGAAGCCACGGCGTCTTAATGCTGTTAATGTGAATAATCGCGGATCGTCCCAATCTAAAATTATTTTAAAATTTATTATTATTATTATAGAATAAAAGTGTGTAATAATACAAGACCTTTAACTATGCCTTTTTCGATAAGTTTGGCAATTTTTCGTTTCGATATAAGTGTGTAATTCATTGATAAACGTCCATATTCCCACTGTACCGGACAATAAATATTCAATGCATTACACAACCAATAATAACTCGATCTTCTCGATTGGAATTCTTTTGTACATAACGAATGTGTAATATTTTCGATACTATCACACAAACAATGCGTATAATCGTAAGTTGGATAGATACACCATTTATCGCCAGTACGATGATGTGGCGTGAATCGAATCCGATACGCTACCGGATCCAATTTACCTTCCTCTAATGTTAATTTCATTCGTAGTGTAGCAGCACCTTCATCGATTTTACCATTTTTCATATCCTTAAAAATGATGATAAATTATAAGAGAGTTGTGAAGAAATAAAACAAAAATTACTTGAAATAATTGGAGATTTTCAGCAATCGGCCGATCACGCCATGGAGACGGTTGCGGATTGAAACCTTTCATCTCATCAGCAGTCTGATGACAAACGTAAGCTAATCCGGCTTTAATTAATTCAACAGCCCATTGGTATAATTGATCGAAATAATCGGATGAATAAGTGATTTTGTACGGGTTATAACCCAACCATTCCACCATTGTTTTGATGCCGGTAACAAATTTCTCTTCCTCTTTTTCCGGATTTGTATCATCATAACGTAGGAAACAAACACCATCATGGGCGGCGGCATAGCCGAAATTTATATTAATAGCTTTAGCATGTCCAATATGGAGGATTCCATTAGGTTCCGGGGGAAATCTTGTACGCACCTACAAAGAATTCGATTAATTTCGTTAGATTAGATTGATTATGGCAATTTTTACACCTTTCCACCGGTAGTTTTTAAGTGTTTCTGTAATAATTTTTGAGTATTTTCAGTAATCACATAACCATCAGTTTTGTAGTTGTCACCAGGTGCATGGAAGTTGATTTTTCTCATAACATCTAGAATTGTAAGGCCCCGATCCGGTTCTGGAATTTTACAAAATCATTCGTGTTACTCTGATGCAATTCGAAAGTACAAAACAATAATTTGTGTTGATAACAAAGCTTGATAACAGAGTTATTACACCTAACAACAGTTATCAAGTGAACCTACCATTTTTAACGGTTTTTTCGTCAATTTTCGGTTTATTCTCATTGGATTTCTTGGTTTTCTTGTCACTTTTAGGTATTGGTGCTAAATCGGCTTCAGTTTTTGGACCCAATAAATCTAAAATCTACCATCAAATAAGCAAATATAGATGAAAATCGAATTATTATGAAACAACTACCTGGACATCGATTTCATTTTTGATGGCTTTACCATCAGCCCATGGTAATTGGTTGCGAACTTTTTGCATTAATGGTCCAGCATTGAATCTATAACGTTTCTCCAATAATTCATTTTTGTGTTGATTAATGAGTTGTTCAACGACTTTTTCAATTTCTTCCGGTGTTACAACAATACCAACACCACAGAATTTCTCAAATTCATCCAATTTCAATTCGGATATATGCGTAAGGGCGTATTCAATAGCTTTTTCTACCCTTACTTGAGTATCCAATTTCTTTGTAACAATATATTTAATTATTGTTGGTAAATGATGATTTATTTGCGGTTTAGTTTTAGTACCCAGATGGTAAAGTAACGTGCCTATGCCTTCATTTAAAGTAACTCCACGTACCTTGGTAGATAATTTTGAAAAAAAAAATATTATGCACATGTGGTTAGTTTTGAAGAGGTTAGGAACTTACCTCATGAAGAATTGATAGAAGAGTTTGTGTTAATGATTGATTTTTAATTGTTTCTTCAGCTTTTTGACGACTTAAACCTAAACTAAGTAATGCACTTATTGTTTCATCCATCTCTAGCACCACTGTTCATGAGATGAAGTAAAGAATCGAATAGAAGGTGCAAATTGATGCAATCGTTCAGCTCATCACCTATGTCTGACATTTGAGCATATAGACAACCAACAATACATCATACAAACGTATGTCGTAGTATTCTAACTTACTTCTGTGTTAATTTGGCGCTAAATTTAAAACGCTACATAGATATTTTCAAAAATAGAATCATAATAGTATTTTTTAATACAAAAAAGTAATTGTAAATACAAATCCATCGCTATATTTGAAGCATTCTAACTATTAGCACTGCAAAAAGTTTAAGTTTAGGCGAATTTTCGGATTGCAGTCATAAAAGTTAAAGAAATATTATTTATTTAGAAATCAAAAAGCATATTTATGATCGATGATGATGTTTTGAATATCAGTTAAACACTTTAGTTGAAAAAAAAGTGATAATAGATGATTTCGTTTCCTGATATTTCAAATTTCGCGGATTTTTATATATTTTCGACTGTATTCGAAATAAAGATAGCTTTAGTTTAGTTTAGTTTAGTTGCGCGATATAGAAGAAGATAGTTGTTGGAATGCATGTCTAGATTGAAATATCGTTTTTGCTACTTATAACCTCAAAATCGCATCGTTTTTTGAAAATTATTACGAAATTCGAGTAAATTACTGAATTGTTTTTATTCTAATAAGGTTAATTTTTGCAGTTTTATAATATTGTCGCTAATTATTTGATGTTTTTGAATAAACAAGGGTGCCCCAAAACATAACCTAGAAATGGAGCCAATTATTGAAATTTTGCAAAAATTCCTAATAGAACCGAACGAATTAGCGAATAGCATGAATTTAATTGATGTAACAATGGCTAGAACATTTAAACTTTGTATAGAGACATGTTTTCATAATGCACCCATTGATAATTGTAGAAAATTGGAAATTGATAGTATTGTCGATTATTTACATGATGAATTAAACACAGGCCATTGGAGCAAAGTACCGATAAATACACGATATGCTTTTACAGCGGCAACCTATATGAAATGTTTAATTTATTTAAAACAAACAAATGTTTGTGATGCAACAAATTTAGGAAAAGCTCTTCAAATTGCCGATTTGGGACTGTTATTGGGTGCTCCATTAACACAAAATCCTGAATTATTAACAAATTGTGCACATTATCTGAATGAACAGATCAGAAAATCGAATGTTGGAATTTCCACAATGATCGTAACAAATAAAAGAAAATCACATTGTGATTTTATGCAACAATTTAATGGAATTAATGGTATCGAAATAGAAAGTGAAAGTTGTCCATCATTGGAAACGTTCAATAAGTTGTATTTTAATACACAGAAACCGGTTAAACTGAAAGATTGCATGTCACATTGGCCGGCAATGAATAAATGGTTGGATGTGCATTATTTAATAAAAGTTGCTGGTAATCGAACAATCCCCATTGAAATTGGATCACATTATGTTGATGATGATTGGCATCAAAAATTAATGTTGTTCAGTGATTTTATTAAAGAATATTTCCTAGACAATTCGACAAATATCGGTTATTTAGCACAACACAATTTATTCGATCAAGTATTGATAATTTTGAACTTTTATATTCACAAACAATTAATATTTAGGTTCCAGAGTTGAAAAATGACATCTATATTCCCGATTATTGTTGTTTAACAAATGGAGAAGAAGCTAGTGATGCTGATATTAATGCATGGTTGGGACCGGCAGGTACAGTTTCACCCCTACATCAAGATCCTAAAAATAACTTTCTAGCACAAGTATTTGGTACGAAACAGATCATCCTTATTTCACCGGAAGACACTCGATACCTCTACACATTCGATGATAAATTGCTATCAAATACATCTCGTGTAGATCCGATTAAGCCGGATTTGGGAAAATATCCGAATTTTATTAATGCAAAAATTTTCAAATGTTTATTGGAACCGGGCGAAATGCTCTACATACCAGTAAAATGGTGGCATCATGTTACAGCTTTAGATAAAAGTTTTTCTGTTAGTTTCTGGTGGGAATAAATAAAATAAATTCAATTTTTTATATTAAATAGATTTATTTATTTATTAATGAAAGCTGTAGATTTACATTTATGTACAGAGAGTTTATAGAGAAATCCTCCACAATAATAAATATATACGAGTATTGCTACTAGAATGTAGCCAACGTTTTTAAATTTCTATTTTATCGTAGAAAAAGACCACAAATTTTCAGAAATTTCTGAAAATTCAGACGCGCACTTGGACTGATTTCAATAACCAATCCATAAACGACAAAAATAAAATACCAAATTAAAGAAAACCAACCAACCAACCAATCAATCAACCACTCGAAGAATCTGTGTTGATGTAACCAAAAAAATCATAGATCGAGATAAGAAACAACGATGTGTGAAAATCTTCGCCGACCATTATTAGAAGAAATTTGTGCCACGTGTTTCATATTTACATAAAACGTTTTTATAACAAACTAACTTGGAAAACTTAAGAAATGTGACGCCTTATTTATTTGATTCACCCAATATTTATTTCTTGGGTGAAAGATTTTTGTTTTGTTCTATATCTATGTGTGTATTTGTTATTATTTTTTTTTTAAGGAGAAAATGAGATTCAAATATTTTGAAGTGATGCCATACTAGTTTTGCAATCGATACTTGTCTTGGTGGGATCGGTGTAAGTTAAATTGAATGGTTCTAGAAATTGTAAACATTCTTCCAATGTTGGGAATGCCAATTCTTGTTGTATATAGTTCACTGATATATTTTGACGATAGCTAAACAAAAAAATATGTTAGATTTGAACAGATATGAGATCAGATACGACTAAAATGATTGATTGGCATTGACACGATTGCAGAAACAAAAATGTTGCAATTTTTTCTTTACGTAATCAATCAATCAAAGTCGTTAATTTAACACAAAAATTGCACAATAGTGAATATGATTATGTTTTAAAAATTGTGCAAATATGTTTTATATAATGTTAAAATACAGTGCAAATATTCGTAATACATGCATCGAGCATTTTTTTGAAATTTTTATAAATACCACACGTATTTTTTTTTGTTTTTGAAATATCTGAGTTTATTTTTAAAACTCACTAATGCAAGTTTTTTTTTTGTTTATTATTAATAATAAAAAAATATTCTCTGTAACCAAATGTGCGTAAATCTGTATACGTAGTAATCAATAATTTTTATATATATATTTTTTTCAAAATAAAACAAAAAAAGATACTTACCTTTTTATCATAAATTTTAAATATTGTTTACGCTCCCTTTCAATGAACCAGTCAATTAAAAAGCCGGTCATTAAAGGTGCGTTTTGATATAACTTGAAAAACTTGTGTAAATTCCCTAAACCCCAAGTTGAGCGTATTTTTAACGCAAACGCTATACAATCATCACGTTTCTCTTCTAATGATAAACTTTTCATAATCGTCATTATATCTATTATAGAAAGAAACAAAATTAAGAATTAAAAAAAAATAAATAAAATATTATTGTTTAAATCATCTTATTACCTAATGTATTTTTTGTGAAAATATAATAGAGAATCCTGTACGCTGTGAATTCATTCTTATTCTTACCGCCTACTTCTGTATACAACATCTTCAATTGTGTTTGACATTGATTGTATTCTTCATGATCACCTTTTTCCAACGCTATCCTAGCATGTGTCTCATATACTTCTATGGTGAATTCATTCCTTACCCCTTGAACCTGAATAATGTTGAAAATAGTTAATAAAAATATGGGAAAAAAATCGAAATAAACCTATAGCTGGGATGTTTTATCGAGGCGAAATTACGCAGATGGGTCTGCATTAGAAGGAGGTAACTTGCATTTAACAAATAACAAACATTGAAACTTATGGGCGTGTATAAAAACAGATTAATTAGGCAAAAGAACAAATTTAATGATTTTTAATATGCTGTGGCAAATTATGCATCCTGGTAGCTCCGCGATAGAAGAATCGCTTATAAAATGTTTTTTTTTCCCTTTCAAAAGATGTTAATGGAAAGTATTGCTACACATCTGTGCTAATAGCCAATGACTTTGCAAGAACAGATGTAATGGCTTCACACATAGGTCCGCAGCTATTCTGTGAGCTAGCCAAGACATAACAATGCTCCATCCACTGGAGGCATTGTCCATTTATAGGACAGGCAAAGAAGTTTATTAATTATTGGTCTAGGAATACTAAAAATAAGACTTGTAACGGAACCCTTAACTCTTAAGCCGGGATCAGACGACTGGTGTACTTGGCCAATACACCAATATTGGTATACTTGGCAAGTGTACCAGCTCATGGCCCATTGTACCAGCAAAGCCGCTCACACGAGGTGTACAATGTTTGTTAAAAATACGCCAGCGAATTTATACAATGTTGGCGGATGGATTGACCAGCATGGATAGGGGTCATACTGGAAACGTCGTCGCGTGTGCAGCTGCTGCGGTGGATGTTATCGATACAAAATGAATAGTATTTAGCAAAGCAATGCACAAGTACATGTACAACTCGCCTGAGCGCACCGCAAGTATAGACTTGCCAAGTAGGCCAATAATTGTGATCCCTTTGACTTGTGTCATTTTTACCGACAAACGATGGGAAACGGACCAGTACCCACCAGTGACCAATAATTGTACAAGTAAACCACTCACACGGCATGGCAAGTATACGCCAGTGGCAAATATTGGCCAAGTACACCAGTCGTTTGATCCCGGCTTAAGCACTGTTCAGTAATGGCGGTTTTCCACTAAACAGACTAGTCGAGTTTCTGGTTTTATCAAGTTTTTCGGTACATTGAAAACTGAAAACAAAAGCCGGATAAATTCGAAACTCTATTTCCACCAAACAGACAAAATATTGTCGGAACTTCGGTTTTAATTTCAGGGTCTATGCTGACAGTTTGTCTTGAAAAAGTCTGTAAAAAGTTGCGGTTTTGTTTTTTGTTTTGTCTGTTCAGTGGAAAGCCGCCATTACCGCTTCCGAACGGGCCTCAAAAAACAAAACAAAAACTGTCTCAGAAAACTCGAGTCTTCAAAAAGTCTGTAAAAAGTTGCAGTATTGTTTTTTTCTACACGAGTTCGTGTTGTGTTTTTGTTTTATCTGTTTAGTGGAAAGCCGCCTTAAGAATACTAAAACTAAGACTTGTAACGGAACCCTTCTTAACTCTGGACACTGCTCAGTAAAATACCAATTAAAAAAAACCAGGCAAATCAGACAGAAAGAGATGTAGAGTATATGGATCGGACAATTATGCAAGTGTGAAGAGCTGGCTGACATAAGACTCGCCCACTTAGATAGCGTGACTCCACTATTTGCTGAAGCAATGAAGAGGTCTTCCAGAAAGATCTTTGCAAAAGCTGGGTTATCAATGGAGGGCTAAAAACAATAGATCTGCTGTACTTGCAGTTTAGGAAGGCTAAAAAGAGGCCAAACGACCCCTATAATCTCATGTATTGCTGTAGGTCTGTGGGAAAAGAACCCGCTACAAAATGGATTTTTTTCAACAAATGCATTGCCGTATGCTTGCACGAAAGCAAAAAAAAAAATGGTAACCACTTTTTTACTATGTTTCGCCTCAGTAAAACACCCATCCAGTCAAAATAAACTTACTGTAAGATCCTGTCTGATTGATTTCAATTGATCACAAGCATAATAATAATCACTTTTCTCCTTCCATTTATCTTTAACATTCTGCAATGACAATTTAAGTACTTCAACTGGACGTACTTCACAAGCCTCTGGGGCTTTAGTGAGACGAAGGAAGGACTTCTCCAAGTCCTGACACGTCCCAACAATGTGAAATTCAGTCCAGTCAAAGTCAGGAATATTATTATCTTCACCTCTATCAATTATAAAACTTTTTACCATAAAACCATTAAAATTTTTATTATTGCTATTATTATTATTATTATTAAAACTATTATTATTATTATTATTACTAAAACGAGCTGCCCGTTGTTGTAATAATTCAGAATTTTCTTCTACTTCAGAACCAAATGTTGTTAAAATATTTGGTTTTTTATCTTTTAATTTTTGAATTTTCTTTTGTTTATTATTAACGTTATTATTATTGTTAAATTTCGTCGGTCCTAACCTACCAGCCAATTTCGTTTTTACTATATTTTTAGATTTTTCATCACTGCTACTATCACTATTACTACTACTACTACTGCTAGTCCTTGAACTATTACTGTAAAACAAATAAACAATTAAAAATTCTATCAAATTAGAATAAAATGAAAGTGTATTTAAATTACCTTGAGGAACGATGCCGTCTTGGACTCCTGGAGCGCGAACGTGAACGTGACGGTTTTTTCCGATAAGTTGATGGTGATCTCGACCTAGACCTAGAAGATGATTTACTTGTGCCCCGTATTGTTGATGCTCTAGCACCTAAACGCGCCCCCATTGCTGCTGATAATCCTCCTTTTTTCGGTGGATTCTGGAATTGTGCTAATTGACCAGGAACTGTTTTTTGTATTAATGACATTCTTTCACTATGTATATTTGGTAATGGTTCTTTACTCCAATCTTTATGTAATTGACCATTTTGACAAGCTTGTGTAATTTTCCCTTTTAATATAATTTCAACTTGATTCTTATCAATTGTTGTTTTACATTTTGCATAAGCTCTAGTTACATAATCTTTTAAACTAGGTGGCCAATCATCTGTTGGATTATTTGCAATTACTTGTGGTACTAATTGTGATGCTGCTGTTTGTATTTGTGGCAATTGTTGTTGGGTTTTCTCTGTTATTTGTGGTGATAATGATAGTGATAATAATGATGGTGGTGGAGGTGGTGGTGGTGGATTTCTAGTATCAGGAAGTGGTGGTAATGGAGGCATTGTTTCTGGTGGTGGAGCCGGTTTTGGAATATTCTGTTCTGGAGGAGGTAATGGTGGCATATTGAACATAAGATTTTGATGCTGTTGTTGTTGATGTGCAGCATTATTCCTATTCCGTTTACGTTTCTTCTTTGCCGCACCGCTAGTTAATGAACCAGATGATTGATGTTGTTGCTGCTGCTGCTGTTGTTGTTGAGGTTGTGGTGGTTGCTGCTGTTGCAACGTACCATTTGCCAAACGTTTCCCATTAATATTGAATTTAATTGGACTATTTTGTTTTGGGGTATTCAATAAAGGAGGTTTAGAGATGACAGGTGAACTTGTTGTTGTAGTAGGTGGTGGTGGTAGTGGTGGTCCTGGTGGTAATGGAGGAACAAATTTATTGGCATCTGTTGTTTTCGTATCTAACATTTGCTGTTGTACTTGATGATATAAAACAGTTTGATATGGGGAATATGAATTCATATAAAAATATGGATAATAAGTGGATGCGGTCATATCGTAATTATACATTGGATAATTTGCCCATTGTCCTGGTTGTGTTGATTGGGTTTCCGATGTTGTTGTTGTTGTTGGTGTAGTGACTGCTGCAGCGGTCACGGCCGCCGCTTTATCCGTCATTCTGAAATCTAAGCAAATTTATGAAAAACAAAAGTAAATCTAGATATTTCACAATCCAATCCAACTTTATCGATAAAATTTCAAATAAACTGCCGTTTTGTCATACATATACGTTGGCTATTTTTTGTTCTACAATTAGACAGCCATATTGAATTTGGATACTTACCAATAAAAAAAACTTGGAAAGACAATGTTTCCTTTAAATTGAGTATCTGTTTTGTAAATAAATCTTAGAATAATAAAGCACACTTATGTAAGACCTTTACAGTTCTTGAAAACCATCAGAAATTTAAATTCACTTTGATAAATCACAAAAACACTAAACACGCGAAATGCATTCACTTTGCTTAACTGTAAAACAAAATGGCCGAATACATGTCAGATTGAAAAACATATCGTCAATGCGCATGAACGTCACTTCCATTACTAATTGTAGCTGCAATTCCAGCGCCAAATATGATTTGTTTACTCTTCTCAAATACTATTTTCAGTTAAATGTTTTTACTGTGGTATCATTCATGTTCTTTATATATACTAGTGTTACTCATATCAAAGCGTAAAAAATATCCCTCATATCAAACGAACAACGAAAGGCAATAAAGACGAATTTGTTTCGCAATGATAAAAAGTGCATAACAACATATAGAATATTACAAAGTGCAGTATGACATCTAAGGAAAAACACAAAACATGTGAAGATAAAACTGTTTCATTTGAGCAATTTGAGCATAATCTACCACTATTTAGAGGAAACAGTAAATTACTCTAATAGAAATTCTTCTAGACTCCCTTTTTCCAACACTGAAACGATTAAGAAGAGAATCTCCTGAGATCACTCTCACGCAGCGATTTTGTGGATGTCTATTCAATAAACGGCAAAACATACATATGTAAACATAAAACTTATACTCACAAGGAAAGGGACACAACTGTCCCTTTCCATTTTTGATAAAACTTTGCATACAGCTAGAGCATCAAAAAATAAAGGAGACGTATTTTTTTAGCTGCCCATATTTACATTAAGGGTGTTGTTTGCTAGGTAGTATTATAGTACTGACTGTGCGGAATATTTCAGTTTTTGATTGAATTCGATATCTTGCTTGGTTCTCGAGATACAGCGAAAAAACTGTTTTTGGGGGGTAACTTCAAGGGCGAATTTCACCCCCTTAATGTGAATATGGGCAGCTAAAAAAAATATGTATCCTTTATTTTTTGCTGCTCTATCTGTATGCAAAGTTTTATCAAAATCGGAGAGACAGTTGTGTCCCTTTCCTTGTCAAACAATAAAAACAAATCT
Organism: Lydus trimaculatus; assembly: GCA_037414755.1. NCBI lineage: Eukaryota > Metazoa > Arthropoda > Insecta > Coleoptera > Meloidae > Lydus > Lydus trimaculatus. The sequence continues at coordinate 19,045 of JAZBGY010000523.1, read as the reverse complement.
TGGGTTCACTATAATGAATACCATTAGTCAAAAAATGGAGTATTGTTACAAGATTTAGAGACAGATTAACAAATCTACAGAAGAGTTCTTGAGGAATCAAGTCAGGAAAACAAAGAATTCAAGAACATAAATAAAAAGTCTACTACAATATACTGCAGAAGCACAATCTTGATGTGAATATTGAAGCGGATAGTGTTAGTTAACAGACTCTAGAATAAAGCTTCTCTGGTGTTAATTAAAACTCGCGTATTATCTCAAGGAAAAAAACTTATGATAATTCAAATAAATACATAAAAAAAAAAACATCTAATAGCTCATTAAAGACAATATATTAACTTTTATCATCTATCACCAACAGTTCACTGGAAGTATTCTTTTTTATATTTTCTTCATTTTTCCTCATCTATACATTTAATTTTAATCTTTGTTTACATTGTTAATATTAATGTTGACATTTTGTTGTATAAGTTGGTCACTTGGTGTGATAACTATTGTTACGAATTTAAAAGTATAAAAATAGAGGTGCACTTAATAAAGTACAGTGTGATTCTTGAACAGACACACACAACGCCTCTATATTTTTCCCATTCTCTATCTCTTTGTCTTGATTAAATTAGCTGTTAGTGGTGAAAATGAAATATGTTACTTTTAGTATTTAAACAATTAAAATACATTGGTATGTTGAGATAGTTGACAGTCTAACTATAAAAATGGTAATTAAATCGATTTGTATGATTCAAATGATTTACGATAATTTATGTAATTATTTGATTGTTTAATCAAGACAAAAAGTATTAACTAAACAATAAAATAATGATAATAACGAGAATAGTAATAAATAAACTACATAATACAATCTAGTTGTTAAGAAATGAAGACTTGTTTTTTGGCTTCACGTCAGTTACTCAATATACATAATTATTTAACATAAAAAATACAAACAAAACAAAAATACGATTCAAACAGAAAGTGAAACGAAACTGTTGTATTGTGTAATATTTCTTTTGAGAATATCTGCACATAATCCCAAGACTCGTTCAAATCTGTAATAAATATGATTTAATAATAATAATAACAATTTTTTTCAAATTTAATAAATACCTCGCCCTATCAAGTTTAACACATTTCAATGGTCCACAAGCTACAACAGTAGCAGCCCTTGGTCGATCCAATAATAATGCAATTTCACCAAAATAATCACTTGGACCTAAACGTCCAACTTCAGTTGGTTCCTCACCTTCAGTTCGATTCTGTTTAACAATAGCTGTACCTTCAACAATTATATAAAAATCATCACCACGTTCACCTTGTCGTACAATTGTTTCGCCATCTTCAAAACTAACAGGTTCTAATGCATCAGCAACAGTTAAACGTTCCCATTTATCAAGATTTTCTAATATTGATACTCTTGATAGAAATTCTTCATACATTTTACGTTTACGTATTGTTGAACCCATTAAAATTCTACGATATGAATCACGATCAATACCCCATAATTTAACATCTGTTTTAGCTTTCACTGTAGCTGCTCTTGGTGTACCATAAATTAATGCTAATTCACCAAAACTACCACCATCACCAATTGTTGTCATTAATTCATTATTCACATAAACCTTTAAATTAATAAAACATCCATAATTAATCATTTTTATAATAATAATAATGAAAAATATATAAAATATTACCTCAACTTCACCTTGATCAATTACGTAAAAATTATCACCTTCATCACCCTGTAATATAATAATTTCACCTGGTAGACATGTAACAGGAAACATTGCATCAAATATATCGGAACGTTCATTCTCATCAAGATGTGAGAATAGAACATTTTTTGCAATAGCTTTTGATAATGCCGCCATTGTTTTATAATCTTTTGGTACGACTTTTTTAACATAACTGGTTGCATCTTCTTCAGTTACTGGTTCAGCTGATATACCACCACGTCTTCTAACTGGTTGTTGTGTATGTGCTGGTAATGGTGATAAATCTTCAGTATCTTCAGGTGAAGTTACTTGTTGTTTGGCATCCAAGGCCTGTTCCTGTAAATTAGAACAAAAAATTTATAATTTAACAGTTTGATTAGGTGTAATTTAGAAAAATTAAGCATTTAAAATTGCGTCATGAATGTCTATAATTAAATACACAAATCTATGTTATCCCTCTAAAAGTCTAATTCATGTTGAAAAACAGTTAGCATGGAGACATTCTAAAAATAAAGAATGCATGAAATTTAACGAAGAAAATGCAAATAATACAGAATAATTATCCAATTTTGAAGATGGTATATTAGCATGAATATTGCGGAGTTATACAAAGAAGAAAAAAAAGACGTAATTGGTACCGGAAACGAAAAAAAGCGGAAGTCTATAAATATTAAAAAGCTCTCTCTCTATAATGGAAATAAGCAAAATTTTGAATTTCAATTTTCGTCTAAGAATGTGTTTTTTATTAAAGAAAACAAAAAATAAGCTTATTCTAACATTATATTGATCTATTTTTATTTATTAAATGTTTAAAATTGTCAATGATATTTTGTTTTATTCTATTTATATTTAAAATTGTTGAATCAATTATGAATGACTGGAATTTATAGTTAGTAATAAATAAAACTTGATATATTATTTAATTTTTAAATAACTATGATAAAAAATTAAATAATGATAACAGTAATTTACTAATTCTATGTTCAAATATAGGAACAGTAATGAATCTAGGAATAATTTAAAGGGGGCCAAATACGTTCTGACATTCCTTCCAATAATAAACAATTTTTTAAATACTACACATTTCAGCGACGCAACAAAACAATTTTTCACTTTCTTTCAGTTGTATAAAACTGATACAAACAATACAACAATAAATGAAGAATTAATGACTGAAATATAAACATAAACGTTTTTTCTATCTAACTTTGATCTTTCATTTTTGCTATAGTGAGTAATTTCCAGAACCGTACCTACAGTATTTGGCGCCTGTGGCATTTATAATCATAGGCCACGGCTTTTGTGCCCGTGACAAGCGCTACCTTAGCCACGCCAAGTTATTTTACGTTTCAGAAATGCAAGAATCCACTATGATAAAAGGGTGTTGAATCGTTTATCATATTTCCAGAACCGGATTTAGGGTGATGAAAGCGAAACACTCGTCTCGGCCGAAAGATGTAAGAGTGCGTGAAATTGAGTGATAAATTTTTAGAAAAAATCCTAAAATGAATGTTGTTTTATTTTATTTAACGGTTTTGAAGTTTTAGTCTATGTTTAACGTATCGGAGGGTAACATCGGGAAGTGGGGCCACATTTGTCTTAGGTCAGAGGTGACAGTGTCTAGATCCTACACTGATAATAACAACAAAATAGACAGTCAAAGCGTTCTGTCGTCAAATTTTTTATACAAAATATCCTAAAATCTATGATATTTGTAGTAGTTGCTCTTTTGTTTGTTATCCAGTTTTTACATGACTTTTTTTTTGTGGAACAACCTTTATATTATAGCGAAATTACAGTTAAGTACCGGTTGAGAGAGTTCATCTAGTAACATAGGAGAACCTATAAGAAACGGGATAGTCTTATAGATTTCGTCTGAGTTGAAAGGAGATGGCTAGTAGAATCTTTATAAAATTACCCACTCTCAAAACTGTCCCATGTTCCTAGATGAAATGATTCAACCTGTATAGTACAGATCGATTGTAACGAATCACATATAAAACGTCATGAAATGATTCGTTATAACAATTGGCATATCGCTAAAGTTCAATGGATATCATCTGGTTTTTATCCTTCATATTTCAAAGAATACAAAATTATAAAAACCCACAACGCATACAAGACACAAGATGTTCTATCTATCTATTTGTTCACCACTTTAATAGAAAAATTAAAAAATGTAGGCAACTATTAATTATTAGAAAGTGAACTGATATCGAATAGACAAATTGTTGTAATTAAAAATTCCTTTGTATTGCCGTACGTCCTATTAGTAGAGCCGACGAGAGGCAGGATAATACGGTAAAATTCCCCAGATCTGAGAATTATAGGGTCCCAGACATCATACCATAATTTGTATTTTTGTTAGTAAAAAGCTAGAAATATATATAATATCGTATTTAGGCTGATAGAGAAAAACAAGCATTAAGTAGTATTATGCCTTGCAAATAAGTTGAAAGTCTTAAGACTGGTTAATGCTTGTTTTCTCCTTATTAGTCTAGATCCGATATTGAAACAACACTCTAAATGACTTTTCCAGATATGTATTTTTTTCACTTGGAGGCCATATAAATGTTTCCCTTGGGCCCGGCGAGCGCTTTCAACACCCCTGCTTATAACAATAAAAGTCAACCAAAATATTGACCAAACAAAACTGAAACAATATAAACGTACAATTATAGTATAGATGGAATAATGAAATATAAACAGTTAAAATTTTTATATTCATAAAAACAATAAACGTCAGATGATAGCGCTAATAATAAAATTTGATCGAGCCATAGCAAATAAAACTACAAATAACTACGATGGATCACTAAAAAAGTAATTCAATAATGGATAAACATTTGACGAAATACACTCTTTAGTTATTGATTTTTTCCATTAAATAGTCTATAAAAAGGGGAAAAACTCAACAACCCTTAATATTCATAGAAATCATATTTTAATAATCAACATATAGGCACATCTTTTAAATATTTTCTTACATTAAACTATTCGTAAACAAAAACTAATTTTTTTTTTCCCCCGTAATGGATGCATTGATTTTACAATAAGCAATATTTCGAAATGTCAAATGATTATAAAATCGCGTGCAACCCCTCAACAAGCGAATAAAACTAGAATTGATAACCTTACAGTAAACCTCTTTAAGATTTGAGGGAATGATAGGGGAAAAAATATTGAAAAAACCTTTTAGATGAATTAGAAAAATTATTTACACAATTTCTCATAAAACATAAATGTAGTTTATTCGAATTAATGTTATTTTCTGTTAATTAATCCCAATTACGAACGAACAATTAGTAAATATCGCTCATTTTTTGTATGTATATGGCAGCATTTTAACATAGTTACAAGTACATTGTAAAGATTTTTTTCTAATCATATTTACATTTGTACGGTTTAGAAAATCGACTAGGAAATTAACTTATGAGCTTTAATTCCTATAACATTAACATGCAATCTTTTATAACATTTTAAACACGATATTTCCCAATTAGTTGATATTTTAACAATAACAAAGTATCTGTAGAAATTTGACACAATCTTACTATTTATTTATAACTTAATGATATTAATGTTATTTTTGCAAAATATTCATTGAATATGTATATTGTAATAATGTAAAAATGACTAATTTCAATATGAAATCCTTGAAATATGGTTATATTTAAAACAACCCGCAAACTAAATAAAGCACTGCGACAAAAAAACTCGAAACAGGTGTGGTATATTTATAAATATATACATATTTATGCGAAAACAACATTTATTTGTAATAATATTCTCAATCTTATGCAACAGTTTATCAATAAAACGAACAATAACATTTGAATTCAACACAAAAAACTTTTAATATTATTAATTTTAATAGTATTACCTGTGGTTGTGGCATAATTAACGCAATATTTCAATTTTAAAAATTCACAAAAAACGCGCACATTAATTTAAACATTTACGCGAACGCACCACATACACCGCTTTCGTTACTAGAACCAAGCTGCGACTACCGCCTAAAAACGTCCTAAACATAAGCTCGTTTAGAAGATTTGTGTTTGTTTGGCAACAAACAAAGATAGAAAATGAGAAAAAGTCAATTTTAATAATAATATGTACACATACACACACATATATATCGTTCGAATTATTTGAAAAGACATCTTTCTTCTTGTTTATTTTTGTTGTTTTTTTATTTTTTATTATTATTATTAATAAATTACGCAACAATTCTATTATAGGTAATTGAATACACGAGGAAAAAAAAACAACAACCAGGTTGATTTATCTTTAATGGAAACTTGTAGGTACATACATGTGCCATACTCTAACTAATTAGTGTAGGTAAGTTGTTTTAATAGATATTGGCTTTACTGTATTAAATAGTTAATGGATCTTTTTATAGACACTTCTATAGTTAGGAAAGGTATATTACTTTTAATTAGAGCAAAATTTTCAATTTTATTTTGTAATACGAACGTAATAATAAACTCTATAAAATTATATCGAATTACAAAATCCTTGAAACTTAAAAGAATTTTAAATAATATCACATCATAAATATCAAAATTTTTGTAATAATAGTTGGAATCCAATCAAATTTAACAATCAATTCAAAATGGTTTTTGTATAATAATCATTAAATGAAACCTTTTAGTTCATAATATGAGAAACGTCGAAAACATCATAAATCACAACAACCCTGTAACGCAATTAGATTAACAATAGAATGTTTTTACATATATAAATGATTTAAAAAATATAAAAAAATCACCAAATTATTGATTGGAATTTTTAATTTTTTAGTTGGCAAATGTGCGATAATGTGTAATAAACAATAAACATTATTGCATTAATTCGCTTGAAACATGCATTTTTCATGTTATTGTTCTTTGCTTCAAACGGAGTCGGCGATGTTTCCGTTAAACAATCGCCAGTTGTTTGTCTCAACGCTTCTTATCATTACTTACATTACAATAAAAATGACGAATTTTGCGGATGAAAGAATTATTGTCAAAATCTACACCTTCCGGAATTTCAGCTGCTCATTTTTGTATAGATTCCGAAAGATATTTACCGTTTTTCTCATTTCAGAAACGCTTTAATCGATAAAAGGCCCGTTTTGCTATCAAATCATTTTTGTGTAGAGTATGTACTCTTTATCCTTGTGTTTTTGTTTCGTCTCTCTAAAAAATACGGAAACTGTAGTTTCGCCTGACTCATCCTGTATGTGCGTACAGAGTATACAGTATCTTCCACTACAATTTTTCCCAAATAGAAAAGAGTATGTCGTCGAATCACTACATTTGTACAAAAAGATCAGTTTTTTAATATCAGAATAGTTGGTTGGAAAACAACAAAGATCAGGTTTCGTATGAGACGATATTTTGAAAAATCTTGGATCGTATCGTGCGAAGCCCTAGATAGAGAAGAATCCCCTTTATAGAAGTTGATTGGATAACTGTACATACAAACAGTAGCAACAACTGTAAAGTTTGTACAAATAATGTCACAATTTATTTATTACTGTGAAGCGCCAATATTTCAAATTGGAATAGACTTATTTTATCTTTTTAACTAATCTTACTACAGTGAAACCTCCCTATTAGGGACACTCATGGGAGAAAAAAATATTGTACGCAATAGGAGGTGTCCTTATAAGAGAGTTTTAGGTTCTGGGAGACTTCAGCTACCTACTCTTTACAATTACCATACTTAAGGCTTTTCAATTTTCAGTATTGTGGCCAAGTAAGTCTTGGGTATTTTTAAATTTTCTGCAATTTTTGTCACACCGCACTTGTTCTCTTTGAGAGTTAATTCGTTACGATGAGGAGTCATTTTAAGACATAGTGATACTAAACACTGATTTTCACATTGAATTCAGCCAAACAAAATAAGAAATAATCAATATCTATTCGTAGCAAAGTCAGTTAAGATAACAAATTAGGCTTACTTTGCATTTATTAAATGTCCGCAAGAGAGAGGTTTAAATAAAGCTTTTATATAAGAATGTAGTGTCCGTGTACGTATAAGAGAGTGCCGGTGTCCGTATAAAGGAGTTTTTCTTATATATAAATATAAGGTAGTGTGCCAGTATATCGGTAAAGTGTCCCTAAATGGGAGTGTCCGTACTGTAAAAGTGTCCGTATATGGAGGTTTCACTGTATAAGCAATTATTTGAGCAGGGTATGGTTGCCAAAAATGGGTAAAGGGTTTGTTAATCCTAGGAAACGACTGCTCCACTATCAAATTTAATCTCCATAACAGACCATCCACTTACACTGTCGGATGTCATCCAAAGATCCAGTGATTTTGATAAGAACATGAGTTTTTCTACATAATAAAATTTGTTTTTTTTATGTCATATTTTTAGAAAACAGAAGGGTAGTAAATGAAGTCCGCCATCAATTCGGTCTAAGTTGTATATAAAGGTATGCTTTTTGTTGTAAGTATGTAACTTTTCTGTAAAATAAATGCTTCGTTCTATTTGTTTTTTTTTCATGTTTAATGTTTATTTTTCTTATTTGTTCCTTATTTTGACATAAGTATGTTAAAAAATTACTTAAATATCCCTAGAGGTATAAGTTTACTTTCAAAGTGTACATGCGATCTTGTTAATCTCTCCTATAATATTACTAGAGGATTAGGCACTACGTGTGGTGGCGCAATCGTCCTTTGGGATTGCCTATACTGTATTGGTGCAATCGTACCTCCGATTTAAGACAACTCAGGTAAAATCGCTGCAATTCTCCCATATCGAATTAATTATGTAATATCAGCGTTTCCTTGTAATTACACTGACCTAATGTAATAGAAACAATCGTATTGTTGTATATTTTGACTTCTTTATTGCTTCATCTGCTATTTATTTGTTGTTGTGTAAGTCATCCACGAGTTTACTAATTAATCAACATAGTAGAAAGAAAACCTTTCGTATCAAATTATTGATATCAAAACTACGTTTACCACTACAAAATAGGGAGATGTCTAAAAAGAGGTGAGTGTATTATGAATGCCATGACTGTATACTTATCGTTAGTGTTGTGTTAGTACCCAGGAAGTTCTGGACGCAGTCCTCGACATTTGAAGACTATAACAGCGTTAGAGAATAACTTTAACCTAGAGAAAATTGCATCTGTGACTGAGGAGGTCAATTAAATATGAGATAAGTCATAACGTTGAACCGACTAAATTATTTTACAGTACTTTTTTCAATTACCCAACTGACCCAACAACAGTGTTAATGTTTGAAATATGGAAATTTTATATATTTTTTTTATAGTGTTGTTCAATAATAAACTAAATTTTTGTTTTGTTTTTAATTGCATAATTATTATAATAATTCGGAATTAAACTACTTCCAATTGTTATTGTATAACACTATTATTTAGTCTATGTATGTATGTACATATAATAAATTGTAAATGTCAATAATGGTATAAAAATAGCTTTCAACACAATATATTCTATCTAGTCAACGTCAATCATCCCTTATATTATATTACGTTATTTTATTCTTCAATACATACATATAGTAAAAAGAAAACAATGTGAATCATTATAATATGACAAGTTACAAGTACTTATTTTGATAAATAGAATAGAATTAGCATAAAAAATAAATTTATCAAGTTTGAAATAAGAAAAAACAACAACAGTTGTACAGCAATAGAATTATAATTTTCCAACTCTATTTCTAGAATTGTTAAATTGGAACTGTTTATCTCAAATGATTCACCTTAAAAGGTCAGTAATAACATTAATCTAAATTAAAGTAAGTGTAAAAAAAAAGACTATGTAAGCGTATGAAACGATGAATAATTGAGTAAATCACTATGCAGCACTGAAAATTTTACTGTGATAACGTAATGCGATTTTTATTACCAACAATGAATGTAATTAGAAAAAAAAAATTAATAAAACGTTTAGGTCACATCGTGTACTTTAGAGAAGCTATCACATTCATTTCTGTAATGTTTTCACTAACACTAAAGGCTTAAAGTTTGAATCAGTATGGAGAACATTTTACCCAAGACAGTTTAAACGATTACAAAAATCAGTGCTTGCAGATTACTGCTGCTATCTTATAATGGGGACTTCAGAATCCAATTACAGGAGACAAGCCAATAAGTCAAGCAAAAATACATACAAATAGACTCAACCGCAATCCTAAATATTTGACCACATTTTTGGCACAGCAAAGATGGCTAAAGAGTTAAGTCGATAGACTTTTTGTCCAGTCTGTGCGACACATCACTCGCAAGCCCCTGAATAGACGTTAAGCCTTCAATGTTAGTTTAAGTGACTGAAGAGACCCAGCAAAATAATGAAAATTAGTTCACAATAGATACAGCAGCACTTGCTGGAAATGGTTAAATATTGCTACCATAATTGAATATTGAAAATTTTTCCTGACAACAACTTTAAACAAGTCCAATACTCAAAACTACTTGCTTTGTCGACATGAAAAATTTTAAATATTCAATTATGGTAGCAATATTTAATAACCATTTCTATCAAGTGCTGCTGTATCTATTGTGAACTAATTTTTATTATTTTACTGGATCTCTTAAGTCACTTAACAAACTATACCTGTTCGTAAAATTATACTTCTGAAAGTGCAATTTTAAAGAAATTACAAAGATCGATTATTGAACACTGAAAGTTATAACAGTTGAAACTATGAATAGAAAATAACCAGCGTTTAATATATCCGTAATAACAAATAAGTATACGGCAGAATTTAAGTTGCTTTTCATTTAATTGCCTACAAATTTATATAACGAACTAAATCAAATTTGCTCAAAATGACTTGAAATTGGTGAAAGTGATATGATAATCCTGTAGTAATTCGTTAAAAAAAAAACTGTTTATTGTTATCAGACAATGAGCAAGTCTAGTATACATTTAATAAACAATTACTATTCGATTATTTTAATCCTCCCTTTAAATTAAAACAATTACGAATCTACGTTTATCGAAGTAGCGCAATCATCATTATTTATCAATGGCCTAATGTAAAATAAATTACAACTTCAAGACTGGTATTATTATTTATTTTTGTAATAATTATTTAAATACTGCCAATAAACATATAGGTTACATATTATTTAATAATAACATGTAAAAATTATGCACAATTATGTTTGATTGAAGTTGGAAGGTTAAAATGTCTTGTTGTGTGACTTAACTAAGGAATTCCTGAACAGATGAATAAACAGGAATTTTCTATAGACATTTTACTGATGATATGAAGAGATCATCAGTAAAATATTTTGAATGCCATCACTAGATATATAGCATTTTATATGGTGCCAGAATTGCTGATTAGGAGCACATTGAAAAATTCTATTTCCAACACAATCATGAGTCTAAGGCTCCTCATATACGAAGTTACTCGAAAGTGACGAAATTGTTTAGAGATTACAGCTACAAAGTATGCTCAATTCACATACACGAGAAGATGCAGAACTTACTTAAAATTAACGCGATATGTGAAGCGATGAGGATAATGTTGTTGGTTTTATATTATTTATATCGTAGACATAAACACCAAAGAAGAAAATTTTGAGTAGAGCCCCTTGCGTCCTTCATAGAAAACAACATCAATTGTTAGGTCAAGAACAACATTATTCTATACTCCTTCTATGGTTTCCTTTCTGAAGTATTTGGATAACTTGAACATTGTATATAAATCACACGAACAAATTCAATATTAATTGGTTCTTTATTTATGTTTATTAAATAAAAACTAATAAAGTATCAAACATTGTCAGCGGGGCCGAAAATAGCTATAGGCAGAGTAAGCAACAGCCTAGGGGCGCTAAATTCAGGTTTACAATTCATTATTTTGATTTGTAAATACTTAAAGAATAAGTGCATATGACTGGAAATTGATTAAGGTGTACAAGATGTTTTTTATTGTAATTTAACATTGCCATTTTGCAAATCGTCCGTAAATGATGGAAGAAATAAGGAAGAAAAGTTGCGTATTTAACGGGCCAATAAAAGAATTAAGATATCTTTTATCGTTTACGAATTATACCGATAGAAAACCAAAAATTGCTATTTTCTATTTTATCTTGTTCTTGTAGCGCCTTCATTTACAGAATTATCAAAAAATTTTAGAAAAACTTCTTAATTGGAATGACAAGGCTTTAATTCTGTGGAATAGCAAATTTTCATACGACATTTAGTCTCATCAGGACCATAAAAAAAACACGTCATATATTATACGAGTATTCCAATATTTTTAATTTTTTTCTATTTTTTCATTTTTGAAAGGGGCGCTAAAAACCCAATTAGTCTATACCCAAATTTTCCCTTGTTTCGGCCCCTGATTGCTAGTCTTCTCCCGACTTATCGGTTACGCGTCACTGGCAAGTGAGATACCTATTTAATACATGTGCAATGAGCCTGTTGCGGTAAGTTTTTAAAGGTAGCAAATCATCATTGACAATAAGAGAAAAATGTCCTGTAATTAAAAATGAAGTGTCTAAAGTTAAAATCGGGTAATAAATTTGTTTGGGGATGTCAATGGCGATATTTAAGAATTAGCTCCAGGCGGTAGTGGATTTATAAATTCAGCATTGATGAAAACATATTGAAACTATCTACAGCCTCCGTAAATATATACAGTTGGATGATTTTATATCTCAACATTACACAAAAGTATAGAGATTATTGCACAACAACAGTTATTTATAAATCAGGACAGTGACTGCCTTTATATCAGAAGTCAATTTGTTCTTTATTTTTTTGGAATAAGTGTTTATGATGAAGTATAATGTTATTGTACTAAATTGTGTAAAAAAAAAAGAATTCAATACATTCGTGAACTTAATCTGTAGAATATATTATGGTAACTAATGGTAAAAAGGTGGTATTTTGAGATATAAGAATGACACTACAATTCTCAAACGAATAGTTGATGGGAAAAATTGCAAGACTATTTTATGATGATAGTACCAACAAAGGCATTTTCGCTATTAAATCATTCACACACATTATATACTCTCAATCCATGTTATTTGTTTTTTGTTTCGACCACATAACTTACTTTCAATGTTCTCACGATAGACTTATAACTTTAGCCAACGAGAATATCAAGATTTTCAACCGTACCTGAAAGCGTAACTTTTTTCCTTTCAAATTAAACTGGCCAAGTCAAAATTGCTGTACTATAAACACAATCGTCTATTAAACATTTATTGTTGATCTGTTATAAACAGGACCGTTCAAATATATTCAGGGGCCAAGGTGCAAAAGTACAGATAATAAGACTATACAATACAGTACAGTACGTAGATCATTTTGGGACCCTATGATTAATGAACCCTGTCACATATCTTTGATATTTATAAAAACTTGCATAATTCAGGTTAAAAGATTGTTATAGTTATTAATTGGTTGTTTAACACTTTCACTGCCAAAGATGTCAATTGACGTCTGATGCTATCTTTCACTGTGCTGAGGATGTCAATTGACGTCTTTGTATCTAGCATCCCTTACAGGTCAGTTTGTCTTACGCGTTGAAACAAAGTATTTGTTACTGTGTGAGCACCTCTGTAAAGGTCAAATCTACCGCCCGAGTGTCGTCTTATCATATCTGATAGTGAAGCTTCTCCCTCAAAAATATCCAGGAAATTAGTGAAAAGACGTCATGCTGTTTTGAGCCATTTTTGTTTTCTTTTGATATAATTAAGTAATTTGCGTTTTAAATTAGACCAAATACTAGACAAAAAATTTTAGCACCGGGCTAAAATCGTACACTTGGCGTTAGCAGTAAATGGGTTAAATATAAATGATGCAACCAACAATTCAGATACTTGTCACGTTGTTTGTATAAATCAGCATGGGAGAGGGGTTATGCCGTATGAATGCAGAAATAATTGCAATCTATAGGTTTTATCTTATCATCTCTTCTATAATTCTTTCCTATTGTTATCAATTTATATCACAATTATTATAGATGTACGATTTTAATTAATTCATGTTTTTTTTACTTTTTACATCTTTCTGGTACTTAAAAAAAATCAACATCGTATAACAGCACCTGCCATCTATTGGTGATATAATTAATTATGATATCAAATTGCGCAAACTCAACGAATACGAAATAGAAAGACAAGGAGAGGAAAAAAAAATAACAATAAGCGCCACCATTGTCAGCCGTCGTCGTCGTACGTATGTAAAAGTAACATGGCGACCGTATCAGCTGCTATCTTAAGTCGTCTTGAAAAACAGGGCATTCCAAAATCAAAAAGAAAACTACAGAAACATTTAAGGAGTGCAGGATTGGCCTACATATCCCGTACAGGCAAACTGATACCAGCAAAAAAAGTGGCAGGTAAGTTTAATCATAATTTTACTATGTTTACATTGTGACATCTGACAGATCTACGAAATAATAGAAAAGTAAAGCAAAAAAAAAATAACCGAACCACATCATTTTAAATTATTATATCGTAATGCCCCCGTTTTTTTTTTGTTTTTTGTTTCGTTTCCACAAATACGTCATAATGTTGAATCATTTATTTAATTTTACTTAAAATAAATACAATCCTCTATTTTTTTTGTACTAATAAACATTTATTTTCATATAAAATTAAATTGTTAAATAATTTAATCGGAAAAAAAGTATACGTGGTAAATTGTTAGTGGCCCCATTTTTTCAATAATAATAATAATAATAATGTGAATGTGCGCACTTTCGAAATATCGCCCAAAAACTTGAGGCACCTTTTGCGACCTTCTGTATCTAGGTCAGTCGATTTATTGAAGGAAACATTGGCCTTGTCATTAAGGCACGTGTCAAACCAAGAGGTAGATAGATATATTACACACAACTACATTTGTGTAGGGAAAAAAAAACTCTTGTGCGCACATTTTAAATCGCGTGTTTACTTTTTTTAGGTGTTATTTGCAAATTATTAAAAAAAAATAATCATCTTTTAGTAAAATATTATGTTTTCCTGTTGAATTATTGCGGTTTTAATAACCGGACATAGATATGTAGTATGCCTGTGTGAACAATGAATTCATGATCATCATCATCAACATCATTATGATTATCAAGGCCTTTCATTAACGCAAATGCTACGCAAACTCAAAAACAACCAAGAAAGGAGTTTCTAATTAAAAATACTTTATTTTTATACAAACAATTATCTATACTAGGTGGTTGTTAAGATAATGTATAAATTTTGTAATGGAAAAATCACATTTTACATGATTTATTCATTTTAATCATTCTAAGAAATAAGGCCACGTAATTTTGCTCAAAAATCAATATTGCCGTATTCTGATAATCGATTTAAAATTGCTCATTTATTGGAATTAGTTGTTTTTTAGAAAATTGTTAAAAATTGGATTTGGAAATTTCGTGTTTTCTTTGTTTGTTATCATCTACGCCCGTCATTTTTTTTTAATAACTAATGATTTCATTATGAACATTAAGCCACTTTCAGCAATGACATAATAGACCAAGTTTTATTTTCCTGTAGCATTATTAGCATATTTCAAACAATAAAGTACTTGATGATGATGATGATAACATGCCACCCTTTTTTAGTTAGGTTAGAATTTTATCAATTGATAAGATTTTAATATTAATCCTCACGTAAAGGTCAACAATAGGCATTTATTAAATTGTTTAATAATAAATAATTAATTGTTTGTTTTTTGTTTATATTGATTACAGAGGAGTTATGTCAGTGTCCGCAAAAATGTGATGAAAGAGTGCCTATGGAGGCGCGTGAAAATTTATTTGCGCACTTCTACGGTCTTGGTGAGGCCGATTTACAAAATCAGTTCCTTCGACAAAATATGGATCTTAGGGCGCGTTTAAATGTACCAGAAACAACAGGATCTGGTCGACCACCACGTCGAATAACATGCAAATATTTGGTACCATTATTACCAACAAATGATGTTGTTGAAGTATGTCAAAAAGCATTTGTTAGTGCATTTGTTATAACAACAAAACGGGTTAGATTACAACGTGAAAAATTAATTTCAAGTCTTGGATTGAACAGTTATAGCAGTCATAATAGAAATAACAACAACAATAATAATATTAGTAATAATAATAATATAAAATCAATGCCTTCATCATCATCTTCATTATCAACATCATCGTCATCACCAAAGTCGCAAACAATAGAAAATCAAAAAAAATCAACACTTTTCCCATTGAAATTTTCATCATTATGTGAATTTATTGAACATAGTTCATCAAATTCAGAACCAAAGACACCAGAAATGCCTCCAAATGATCGACCGTCAACAAAACGTTTAGTTGACGATCCATTAATACCTCTTGGATTATTTGTACCAGATGGTGTTACAATTGCACCAGTAACTGCAACACCAGATCACGACAGGGATATTGCAATAGTCAATAATTTCTTTTCTAATCAATTATGGAAACCAGAATATATAGGTACTTATTCGTGAGGGTGGAATATTTTTTTTCTTTTTTTTTTTTATAACACATATTATATAATATCCCCCCACACCACAAAACACTGTACTTAGTTTAATTATCTTTTAAAATTAATCAATTTTTACCTATGTGACAAAAAAAAACAACAAAACCTATACGTATTGTTATTTATATTTATACTGCATAGTTTATTATGAAAAAAATATATTAATTGTTTTCAATAAAAATATAGTTATTATTAACATTCCTAATCCTTAATTAGAAACGTTTGCAATGATAATCAAAATTATCAATATGAAAAGCCTATTTGTAGCATTTAAAAATGATTAATTGACGAGCATATAGTTTCTCATGTAAACATTACATAATAATAAAAATAGGTCACTATAACACGAATAAAGCAGATAAATCTATGCGTAAACCCATCTATATCTATTAAATAAAAAAAAACAAAAACAAAAAGATCAATCATGCAGCGCACAGACCGTGTACACACACACATACATAACACTTACCACCGACAATGTCAACATCATTGAATATATATTATGATTTCTGATTAGGAGGGGGTGTGGTAATAAAAATTAAAAGATATAATAATATAAATATTTTAAAGGGTTATTTTGCAAGAATTTAATCGTTTTTTTTTAAGAAACAAAATGCTGACCTTGGATATACACACAGAGAGAGGAAGACCACTGAAACGTATTTTCAGCACTACCGATTGTCCTCGAATACAGGCCGCTTCTTGTCGCTAGGCGACGCTTGCTCTGTCAGAATCCTTTTCATGACGTCATCAGGATCAACCTCCACTATAATGCCAGATATATACAAGATAGATGCCAATAAAACAAAAACAAAAAAAAAATACATCAAGGGGTGTGGTGAATGGTATAGATTTCTCTATGAATATGGAAAGAGAGAGTAGATTATATTTAGGCATATCGAGACACAAATATAGATCAGAATCCATATGTGTAATAATTCTTTACTTTTCAGTCACTACAATCATGATGAAAGAAACAATTTAAATGAGAAAAAAGATAAACATGCACTCCTTACACACATTCTCGTTTCAAATAAGAACTTTTGCCTTCAGAAAGTTTTCTCAATGAATCTTGAATCAGTAAAGAATCCGTTTAAATATTGACTATAGCAGGAAAAGACAAATACGAGAATCTTTTACAAGAAACTAAAAACTGTACGCGTGTATGATCCGGTGTCAGATGGGCCACCGGGCAACCGGGAAAATGCCCGGTGGGTCAACAAAATCATACACTTTTTTAAATAGAATGTAGGAATTAAAATTTCTTCAATTTACTTATAAATGGGGCCAAAACATAATTTGCCCCGTGGGCCAGGCGCATGCCAGTCCAACACTGGTATGATCTTGTTAGATGTGAAATGAATAGCATAGACGTATCATCAACAATAAAACTATGACTTTGTTTTGCAATATTCAGCCGTTAAACGTGTCTATAAAGACATCAACTGCTTCGTACGATTTATAAGAGTCCTCAGGGAACCCTGTTTTGATAAACCATGGACTATGTCATACATACTTGTCCTTCTATCATCTGTTTATAGTAAGACATGGTTGCGATTTATATAAAAAAACAACTTACGGACAAACATCCATTTACACAAATCAGGGTCCTTATGGATGACCAGTTACAAAAAATGTAAATTGCGATTGTAAATAAAGTTATAAAAATCAACCTACGCTTTTTATGCACCTTTTATGTAAACGATTCAAGTTTTAGGAAAAAAACAACATTAAAGTTTATTTTGCCAGTTATATGTTTTTTTTTCTTTCTCCGACTAGATACCTCAAAATGATGATTCATAGCTGTTTCAGTACTTTCATACATTATGACGTGGGGAAAGGGGGTACAGAGTAGGATGGATAACGTATTTGCGGGCGCAGTGATGAAATGAGATGGGAATATGTATAGGCTCCGCCTCGAGAATGTATGTGTCGAATGAGGCCAGTATACTTTTGATGATTCGAAAACTTGATAGGAACTATATAGAAGTCAGAAGTCTTATAAAACCTATTATGGAATATAAATAAATTTTCCACTGTTTACCAAATGGTGAATCTATAAATAAAAAATTTAAATAATTGTTTATAATTCTATACCAATATTCATAAGAAGTGGAAGATCTAATTAGATAATATTATGTAATAGTCCTTGAATTGATCTACCTTTAAATCATTAAAGCATTATAAAAAGAATAATTGAGTTTATGGAATGAAAAATTTTCCTCTTGCTTATTGGAATTGTAATGTTTCCACATAACGTATGATAAGAATAACAAAAATGTGCTCTTATTTGTTCATCATCCTTTTTTTATTTATTGGAATCGAAATGTTTCTAGACAACTTAATACGATAAAGATAGCAAATGTCTTCTGGACCATTTATCAGTTGAAAGATTAGAAATCCTAGACTTGAAATGGGTGAATATTTCAATAAATACTCAACCATCCATCTTCGCTTTTCAGTCTAGACGAAGGCTATGAAACTGTCACAAATTGTATACGAAAAAACAAAAAAAGCAGATCTTGTTAGGTGAATTTTAACAAAAATTCGTTGTTTTAATTTTGAGTATGGACACGAATGGCAAAATATGTAGCTGCCTTATAGAATAAGACGACAATGTAATACGAAAAAAGAATCAAAATTGTGAGTTTCATTATTGGGAAATTTGCATACCTACCAAACTAACTATCTATATAGTAGTAGTAGTGGATTTTATACTCTGTCTACTTGTTTGTTAGAGATCATAGTGATATTAATGTGCTGTGATGGGGATATTGCTTCCTCTGACGAATTTTTGATAATTGCCAATAGTATTGAAATCTTAAATATGGGCGGGACTAAAAAAAC
>JAZBGY010000522.1:0-55622 GCA_037414755.1 Lydus trimaculatus | reverse complement strand
GAGTTATCATATCAAGACTTAAACATTATATCCACAACTTAAGACTGACTATTGGAATTTAACAAATTATTTATTTATCTTTTTCAATAATCTTAAAAATAATTATAAATAATTGTCAGTTTATTGTTTGAAAATATGGTGTTATTCTTATAAATAAATCAAAAGCTATCTCAGGATTGGAAAATTAAGATTAAAAAAAAACAAACAAAGAAATGAGAGAAGTTAGTTGAATGAGACTGAATGTTGAAATGTAATGAAGATTATAATGTTAACTTTTGTTTTAAGAGAAAAAACAAACAAAGATGAATGAAAATATAAGCTTCAGTTATCTCTAGTGTTAAAGAAAAAAAAATCTAGTCATGTATGCCAGAGTTTTCATTATATTTGTCGATAATATATATAGCTTAGTTAGATTAGATTGGTTGTTTTGTAATTTATATTGGAAGTCCTGAAGTGATGTGTTCGTTGTGGGGGACTTGACCAATTTTAGGAAAATTAGTCGCTTATTTATGTATTTATTTATTATAAATCACACAAATATATACATATAGGTACATGTAGGTAAATTTCAAGTTCCTTGTAAATATGTATTTCTTTTTTCCAGGTTGTGTTATAGAATGTTATCTAAAAAAAAACAAAAATGCTAAATTTATATAATTTGGTATATATGTATCTAATGCGAAATAAAATTACTTATTTATAACAACAGTATTCACATTTATATGTAAAGGGTCGATTACATTGAGCGACTTTAGTCGCTAGACGGTGTGTAACATAGAAGACGCTGGCGACAGCGAATTTGGAAATTTTAGTAGCTGTGTGTAATCGACATTACTAGGCGACATGCAATATGCACATGTGCCCCCCATCTAAACTGACAATGTCTAGCGACTAAAGTCGCTCAATATAATCGACCCTTAAGTTTAAGTAACAACTTATCCTTTATTTGGTCACAACTCATGTTTGTTCAGCCAAGAATTTCATTCTACAGTTACGGTCAGTCTATTTAGATTTCGTT
This sequence comes from Lydus trimaculatus, assembly GCA_037414755.1. Lineage (NCBI taxonomy): Eukaryota > Metazoa > Arthropoda > Insecta > Coleoptera > Meloidae > Lydus > Lydus trimaculatus. The sequence goes on along the minus strand of JAZBGY010000522.1, from coordinate 54,604 downwards.
AACTTTAACCAGGGCCGGTCTCATGAGTGAGATTGCGAGGCGATTGCCTCTCTCGGTTGCTAGATTAATTAGATTATTTCAGGGATTTCAAAGTATGAGTTCGTTTTTATTGATAAACTAGAGGTAAGTTACCCTTGCTTCGCCATGGAACTACTTTAAGGTTAAGGCCAGTGCACATTATGACCGGTCAACATAAAGTTTTCAAACCCGTACAGATTACAGTTAGAGCCGGTCGCATCCATGGCATTTCGAAAAAATCCCGTGTCTCGTTTCGTGTCGCATTGCACTGCAAAAATTCGTTTACGGATTTATAAAATGTGATCCGATTCTGCCCGTCAGAGCCGGACCTATGATAATTGGAGCCCGTGACATCGGATCTCATACTGTCCACTATTTTGACAAATACTGGATTTAAATCTTGACGCAAATTTTTCCGTCCCGTGAAAATTTGTGCTGATTACTAACAATACGGGTCTTTTCAAAAGATTTAGAAAATGCCATTTCTGAGACTTAGTTCAGGTGTCCCAACTGATAGGCCAGATCAGTGCTGGATTAACTATTAGGCAGAATAGGCGACGGCCCCATGCCTTTTAGGGGCCCTGTGACAATGAATAAAGTAATATTGCCATGTTATTTAAATGGAAAATAGAAAATGGCGATGAGCGACCTCTATTAGTATCCCAGGAGCGATAACTTCTAAGCAAAGCTAGCTTCAGCAGGTGATAGTCACGCTGCATACGTGGGTGAGTCTTTGGAGGTTTCATTGTTCGACAGTAGCAACATTACGATGGGGTGTGTGCAGGGCCGGCGCTACCGTATGGGCAAATTGGGTGTTTGTCCAGAGCGGCAAACGGTAAGAGGCGACAGGGGCGGCAAAATTTCTGACAAAGATTTATGCAGAAATTTTGGAATATAATCTTATTCTATAAACTTTCGTTTTTTTTGTTAAATCTATTTAGCTAATGTGTGGGTGTTACTGTTACAAAGGTTTTTAGGCTTAGTCTAAACATCCAGTTATTCCTTGCCCTGGGCGGCATAAATCCTAGCGCCGGCCCTGGGTGTGTGATTAATTGAGGAGTAAAAAGTTCATTTCTACTGTATTTTATAAAACGGCTTTATTATATGCAACATCTAATACATGTTGTATTTTGTGTTGCCTACATACTCGCTTAGTTTATTTTTTTGATATTAAAGAAAAATAATGATTTTTAATATCCAAATTTTAATTAAATAAACAATTTCATCACTGTTTAAACTGCTATAATTTAATAAAAACAAATAATTAAATAATGAATAATAATATTCAACAGTTTTTTCGTTTGAATGCAGCCAATAAGATTGTAGCAAATCAAATTGACGCTTCTGATTGGTGGACTAATATTTTTCATTTGGCAGCAAACCATTTTATCAACGGAAGTTTCAGTTAATTTTTGTCGTTTTGCCTAATTTTTCAATTATTTTCGAATAATTCCTTCAGCAATAAGTTTGAATTTCCCTTTTTTACATAAACGGTAAGTTAACATCCGATTTGTTAATAAATTTCTATTAAATACCAATGATTTAGATTGTAATAATCGAATTTTCTAATTTAACCTAACATTTGATAGAAATTTCAATTTTTTTGCAATATTCCACCTATTATCATCAATTTTGATTTATCAGAAATTCTACAAAATTCCATTACAGTTTCATTGAAAACAAAAATAAAAGAAAAAGCAAAGAAATGGCCGATGAAAGTAGAATTCGTGCATACAAAAACAAAGGCAAGGACAGTGAGGTAAATGTTTGTTAATTAAATATTGTTCTGAATTAACAAAATCGATAATAATGTTTGATAGGAGATGCGGCGTAGACGTGCCGGTCAAGTTATAGAATTACGTAAAGCCAAAAAAGAAGATCAATTATTAAAACGTAGAAATATCTCATTACAAGAAGAAGATGGTACGGTTGTACAAAATCAAACTGAAAATATCACATCACCATCTGGTATGACTGCTGAAGAAATCCTACAAGGTACATTCTTATCATTATCATATTTTTGATTTTTTCCTCCAAAAAAAAACAAAAAAAAAATGGTAGAAATTCCGTGTAACCAATACATACCATAGTATCTAACAGTATCTAGTGACATTTACACTGTTGCCAATATTACTGATATAATATTTCTAAATTATTTAATTAATTAATTAATTAATTACGTCGAAATATTTTATTTTGCATCTACAATATAATAATTGAATTCATAATTATAATTGCAAATACTTTTATATTGTTTGGAATTTAAAAAAATTTCTATATTTAGCAATTTGGCAACATTGATTGATTGCACGTTAATATACAAGATGCGTGCGCATTCCGGATATTGAAGCGGAAAATTTAACCTGTAATTTTCGTTCGTATTTTTTTGGCGCCAATTTTTTAAAAACTACGTAAATAATGGATTACGTTAATTTTCAAAATTTCTTCAATAGTTTTTTTTTAATAAAAAATTGTTTTCATTGTTTGAAATGATAATTTTTGAATATTATTACTGCCATCTAGTGTGGTATATTTATAATAAACCGTAATAACTACGTGACTTGTTTCCGTTAAATGTCGTTACCGTCGTTTCGTTTTAATACGATTTTAACGTTATATTTGTGGTATGCGTGTGTGTGTAGTCTTTTTGATTACGTGTAAATACGTAATTATAGAGATAGAAGACTGTAAAATTTTTGTTTGATAAAATATTAAGAATAATTATAATTAGAAATGGCAAAAGTAACAAAAATGCGTTTTAGTATATTTGATGATATTATTTTATTAAGAGAAGTTATCAAAAATAATCCATATGAGAATCGTTTGAAATGGGTTGATATACAAAGAAATGTTTATAATGTAACATTAAAGAATTTCTCTTTAAGAACATTAAGGGAACATGTTGATCTTTTATTGAAATTATTCATAGAAAATGATGCAAATTTAAGAAGGTAAGTACAGTTTTCATTCACCATTATTATTATTATTATTATTGTTAATTGTTTATTTTGGAAGATATGTTTCAAGATTATAAATGTGTTACTTTCACTTTTGAATTGTTTTGTTTTATTTTCTTCTATAATTAGGACATTAAAAATGACGTAATTTTTGTAGTTTTTGTGCAATTTTGATGAATGCTACTAGTAATTCGAGAATTTCCAGCTTTTTTTTGTGTAGGTAATAATATATATTCGGCTATAATGAGATCTATTGGATCCCTCAAGCTGAATTGGTACATAATTACTGCAGTTTTTACCTAAAATTGATAAATGGTTGATTGACAATGGTTGATAAATGTGTAGAAGGGGTGATTCAAAAAATTCGATTTTTTTTTTTTCAAAACCCCTTATTAAATAGTTGTAGTAAGGTGAAATATGAAAATTTGAGCCCTTAATATTAATATTTAGAGGTCGCTCATCGCCATTTTCTATTTCCCATTTAAATAACATGCCAATTTTTTCTTTTCAACTTTGGTATTTTGTAATCCATTTGAGGATTAGTGGAATAAAATGGCCAGATGCATTTTAGTAGGGAATTAAACGTTCTATGAAAAAGGTTTCTTCTCATTTTATGATAAATAAACTCTTTCTCAAGTTATTTGAGATCAAAGTTGAAATCACAGTAAACTTCTAGATTTTCTGACTTTCCAGACTAAATTATCAGACTTATTACAAAACGTCATAAAGACTTTTATGTAGTAGATCATTGCATTTCCTATAAAATCATGCCATTGAGTACTTGAACATTCTGATGTTCTAATTGTTAGCAGCTTTCCAAATACATTTTTTGGGTGACGCAGAAGCGAACAAATGAGATAAATGCTTCTTTTCTGTTCTGCCGATAACTTAGGATGACATAAAATTACACTTTTAGAACTTGCAGTCATAGTAGAAAATGAAATGATCTACAAAAAAAAAGTTCCTATGACATTTTGTAATAAGTCTTTTATAATTTAGCCGGAAAAGTCACAAAATCTTGAAATTTACAATGATTTCAACTTTGATCTCAAATAACTTGAGAAAGAATTTATTTATCATAAAATGAGAAGAAACCTTTTTTATAGAGAGTTTAATTCCCCACTAAAATGCATCTGGCCATTTTATTGCACTAATCCTTAAATGGATTACAAAATACCAAAGTTGAAAAGAAAAAATTGCCATGTTATGGCGATGAGCGACCTCTAAATATTAATATTAAGGGCTCAAATTTTCAGGAGCATCATATTTCACCTCACTACAACTATTCAATAAGGGGTTTTGAAAAAAAAATAAAAATCGAATTTTTTGAATCACCCTAGTGTAAATAATACTGTTTTTGGTGGTCTTTAAGAAGCTAATATGTTTTCCTAGGACAGCCAGTTATTCTCCAGCCATTCCTGAAAGATTTGAGGCTTTATTCATTTGTTGTAGGTGTTCTTTTTTTTTTATAGACACTTTCATTCGTGGCTGTAAAATAATTTCGAAATACATTCATGTGTGTATTAAAGAGAACCTCTGCCAGATGCCAGTAACAAAAAAAAAAAAAGAAACTACGTTTTATAATTGATGATTAACAACAATTTTCAAGACTTTCCTGTAAAATTACGATTCTGTCCAGTTATTTCCAACTGTAATGCTTACTTTGATACTGTTTCTATCCTTTCAAATCCAACGTTGATTTTTTTTTTGTTTTGCATAATTTCTGTTTGCTGTAGAACTTCCACCGTATACTCATTGCACCAGGCTGCTGCATTAATTCAACCCCTCAGTCTTCTGAAGCATCAATAGCGAGTTTTTCTTTTTGTTCGATAGAGAAAAAAATTCCTGAACAATTATTTTTCGACACCAACAAAGTAGAAAGCCCCCTTTAACATGTTTATTTGAATTGTTTTGTCTGTCTAGTGCATCACTTGTGAAACACATGACGTATTTTCTATACGTATACATTTTGCGGAATTTTTGAATAAATGGATGAAAACTACTCAGTTTTTCCGATATAAATGTGTTATAGTTTATGTCTTTAAACTGATTTTGCATCATACTTGATTCACAAAATACAAGAATGTGAATAATTATCTGAAATATTAATAAGCAGACGTACGGCTTACTACATCCTTTAATGTATAGAGATTACAAGAACACACATTGTGTTATGTTTGGATTATTGTAATTATCGGCTAAATCTTGAAGATATCTTCCATAATCTGTAATGTTACGAAATAATACAATTTCTATGATAAATTTTTAGATCAGGAACTAGAGAACAATATATGGAAAAAGAACATTTATTAGGACAAATATTAAAATTACAACATAATAAACGTCGATTATTGAATGAGAGATCAAAGAAACATTTAAACGATCTACCACCTAACAGTTTTCTATCAATAGAACATACAGATTGTTCTTCACAAAATAATGATGAAGGTATGTAGCTATTTGTATTATTTAATAAAGAATTTTTACATTATTTTATTGTTTTAGATAAAAGTAATAATGATGATGTAATAGCGGATGAAGTAAAAGTTGAAGGTACATCAATTATAACATCAGATGAACATGAAAATGAACAAAATTCTACACTAACTATTGAAGATTTTAATAAAAATTTTAATATAACTACAACAACATCACCATCATCATCATTACCACCAATAAATAATTTAAATGATACAACAACAATATTCTATCATCATCATCATAAAAGAAGAAATCGATTATTATATTTACGTGAAAAAAGAAAAAAAGAAATACAAATTAGAAAATTAGAATTTGAATTAGAAAAACGTTATATAATTGTTGAAGAAAGACGTGTACGTTTAGAAGAGGCAAAATTTCGTTTAGAAAAATTGGAACGTGAAAAACGTTTACAAGTTGAAATTGAGGAACGTCGACATCGTATTGAAATTGAAAAACAACAACATGCTATCAATAATATGTTAATACATAAATTTATAAATCAATAATAATTTTTTTTTATATTAATGTACAAAAGAAAATATATTTCGTTATAAAACTTGAGTTAATAACAATTATTACTTCCAAATAAACGATTTTGTTTTATTTCCACAATTTAAGCTTTCTATTTTCTAAATTTGATGCAACGATTTATTTCAGGAATGATGAATTCTGATGAAACTCTACAATTCAAAGCAACTCAAGCTTGCAGGAAGATCCTTAGTCGTGAAAAGAATCCACCAATCGATCATATGATACGTTTAGGTGTTGTGCCACGTTGTGTTGAATTTTTAGGCAAAATACACAAGTATATCATTATTATTGTTGTAATTTTATTTTTATTTATAATTTATTAATTATAGTCCTGCATTACAATTTGAAGCTTGTTGGGCATTAACAAATATAGCATCAGGTACATCAGAACAAACAGCTGCTGTAATACAAGAAGGTGCTATACCAAAATTACAATCATTATTAAATTCACCACGTAATGATGTTGTTGAACAAGCTGTATGGGCAATTGGTAATATAGCTGGTGATGGTCCAGAATCAAGAGATTTAGTATTAAATTATGGTATATTAAATAATTTATTATTGTTAATAAAACCAACAACTGAATTATCATTATTAAGAAATACTGTATGGGTTATATCGAATTTATGTCGTAATAAAAATCCATATCCAAATTTTAATTTAGTATCACCAGCATTACCAATATTAGCACAATTATTAGAACATAATGATAAAGATGTATTAGCTGATACATGTTGGGCATTAAGTTATTTAACAGATGGTAGTAATGAGAAAATACAAGCTGTACTTGATACTGGTTTAATTGATAAATTAGTATCATTATTGAATTGTGAAGATCATCCAGTACTTACACCAGCATTAAGAGCTGTTGGTAATATTGTTACAGGAAATGATCAACAAGTAAATACCGATTGTTTTTGTAAAGAGATTATTTAATAATTTATTAAATTTCTAGACTGATATGGTTATTAGTGCTGGTGCCTTATCAATAATGCCAAGATTATTACAACATGAACGTTTGAATATTGTTAAAGAAGCAGCATGGACAGTGTCAAATATAACAGCTGGTAATAGTGAACAAATACAAAAAGTTATTGATGCTGGAATTGTGCCTGTTCTACTCCATGTTTTACAAACTGTATTATTTATTAATTAATCAAATTATTTGTTTTTTAATTAATTGTAAAATTGTTCAGGGTGATTTCAAGAGTCAAAAAGAAGCAGCTTGGGCTGTAACAAATTTCACTAGTGGTGGTACAACCGCACAAATTGCACATCTTGTTGAAATGGGTGCTGTTAAACCAATGTGTAATCTATTGAATTCAAAAGATGCTAAAACTGTTGTTGTTGTTTTGGATGGTTTAAATAATATTCTTTCTGTATATTTTTATAAATAATTATTGTTTTTTTTTAATATTATTATTATTATAATTGATGATTGTAGGCCGCTCAACAATTAGGGCAAGTTGAAAATGTTGCTATTTTAATTGAATCTTGTGGTGGTCTTGATGCCATTGAAGCCTTACAAGCGCACGACAACGAAAAAGTGTATGAAAGAGCTTTAAGTATTATAGAAAACTATTATCAAGAAGTAAGTTGTTTTTTTGTTAATTGTTTCATAATAATTTATTAATTATTGTTTTAGTCGGGTGAAGAAGCAGCTAATGCTGGTGTCGTTAATGGAGAATTCCAATTCAATCCAAATTCTGGAGATTATAATCATTCCACATTCTCATTCTAATTATATCTTATGAATATTATGTATTTTGTAATAATTAAGTACATTTGAATAGTTCCAACAGATTTATTTATTTCTAAAAGAAAATTTGTAAATCTGTTGGAAATATCATAATTTTGCCTTATTCAATTTTTCTAGTTTTTCAACAAGCAAAAAAAAAAAAGCAATTTTCGTTAAATTTGTCTTTTTCTTTCTAATTTCTCAAAAAAAACTTAACAATATTGGGTCGTCTTTTTTCATTTTTTATTCGATGATAAAGGGCGCTATTTAAACGTAAATAACGTGCTACAGCGGGCGCTAAGAGTCAGCATCCATCACTGAACTCTATACGTAGTTGAAATGCTGCTATAGTAAGAACTTTTGGAATCCTATCCAATTCGTCCTACACCAAATCCTTGTTTCCGTGACATTCAATTCTATGTGCATTTGTAATCAATAATCAAATACAAAATTTAAAAATTACAAAAATAGAAAACGGATCTTTTAGAAAAGTGATATAACGCCTATTTAATTTTTCATTAATCACACTTACGTGACAAGAAACTTCCACTAAATCACTTTTTTTTTGTAAAATCGCATAACGACTTTAAGTATGCACAGAAAAATACATGTTCTTCATGATTTTTGGGTGCAAAGTTGAAACTTCCACTGAATCACTTTCTTTTGTGAAATCGCGTAACGACTTTGATCATGCAGGGGAAAATACACATGATTTTTGGATGGTTATTGCTGATTTTACCACACCATAGCGCTAGTAGATTCTAATTGTCTTAACACGCTATACAATCGATGACGGAGATGAGCACGTGTAACCCATACTAATATCCTGTTAGGGTTGATTGTAGTGAACTTAAGATGGTTTATAGGTGCTCATTTCATTTTCTAACAAGCTCCTGTCTCCTCCCTGTAGGGATAGGTTTTCTATGTGCAATTATACGAACAATCTTGGTTTTTTGCTAACTAGTAATAAAGTTTTCAATGGATGATCAAACTTTGTAGCATTTTCTTCTGATTCTGCAATGATCTATACATTAATAACGTCCTCTTCTGATCCCGAGAAGATTAGTTAAATTTACTATACATTAAATAATGAAAACTATTAGTCGAAGTATTTTAGAAATTACGCTTTAGTTGAATCTTTTGCGACTATTCATTATGCGTTGCATGCGAAACAATTCAACAAAACAATTAGGGAGCTGGTGGCAATTTCGATATATGATTTTATTGTCGTTAATAGTAATATGTAAAGTAGAGTAATGGCAGACACGATGAAATAACTATATAGAATGCTACAACAAAATAGGTAAATCAGCACCACCCCCACTTTTATAAAGAAACAATGGACAGCCAGAAGTCTTATTGACTTCACCCATCGCTCATTCCTATCTAGTATCGATCTTTGTCTGATAAAGTTGCCTAGAAATGTACCACAATACTTTAAGAAAAATGTTGTAATGCTGCTTCCAACAAAGGTAGCAAATGTTTATCATTTATTACAAAATATTGATCATGTGGGGAACTAGGGATGGTCGGCATCAATAACCGATATCTTACACTTCTTGCTGATCAGTGGAAGATATGAAAGATAAGAGAGTGGGTAGTGTCGGTGTTTTTCCCTATGTACCTATTTTGTTGACGCACACTGTATATCTACTTTTTTTAAACAAATCTGCAATATTATAGTTTTCTAATACAGGGCTATCTAAATGGCAGAAGTAATGTCTCTTGCTCTATGACGTAATTTGAACTATTTATGTAGTCTGCCTGACGATGGAATAATTTTATTTCATAAATATCGTAATAGTCGAAAAAAAGTCAATTATCCTTAGACGCAGCAAGCAAAACGTCCGCCAATTGCATTTCCTTTTCTTTGGGTTAAGACAATTAAAACAGGAGGCAGACGCGATATTGTTTACGGTATTTATTTATTTTTTACATCTTCCAGGAGCTCTCATTTGATATCGCAGCAATAAAAAGTGGCCGCAATAACGCCCTAACGTAACGTCATTGTAATTATAATGAAACGCATGTTTCTTTTCTTTTTATAATCGTCAATTATACACGGTAATCACATTTACAATTATTGACAAATTTTAGTGGTCCACGATTGAAATTTCGGGTAGTGGTAGTCGATGGGTAAAAAAGTATTCAAAACAGCCGGCCATTCCACAAATACCTTTTTGATGGTTTTTGACAAGTGTAAGTAAAGATAGTGTTTTTTCTTCTAAATTTCCGTTAAGTTAGTTATTCAAGAAATACTGACAAGTGATTACAATTTTTCCAGGAGTATATCTACATCGGTTTTAGCCGGAGTACCGGCATCGTTGCTGAGCTGTTCTGACATTTTCCTCATCACTTGACAAATGTAAGTAACTATTACATTATTATTATTATTAGTTATGTAATTTCGTAAATTCTATTGGTGAACTTTTCACAACGTTATGCCATACTGTCCACCTACTTTTATTACTACGGGATTGGTAGTTTTAGGAATGTGAAATGAGCTGTAGATTGTAAGAGTATATTGTTATCGAATTGGTGTTTGTAAATAGTAATCAATCCAATCTGTGATTTTACAAATGCCAACTGAAGAGAAATATTTAACAAAATTTAGTCGGTGGAGTTGGAAATAATCGTCTTTTAAACTCACACCCACTTACATGATTGGTAAGACCAATCATTTTCCCAAGCAACTCCTGCTTCTGGATTGTACGATTTAATACAAGTTCATTTCACTCCCAATAGCGTGCTTGGAGATTTTCGAGCCCTAGACCCTTGTATTAGGAGTCTTATCTCAGCGAAACCTAGACAACGTGTCTGTATTGCTTACAGTTGGTGATAAACGCTGCCATACGTAGCCGAAAAAATGCTTTATCCTTCTATAATTATGATTGACAAAAATCAAACAATTACTATGAAAGATTCATTTATTTCTTATTTGAAACAGTAAAACTTTGGAATACTTTTACATTCTGTTCTGGAACAAAATACGAATTCTAATATGATACTTTGATATCGGACAGTTCAGTAGGTGATTGTTTGATTGTAGGAACAGGTGATGGTGTTTTTGAATGTGTATTATAATATCCGGATGTATCTTCAATTAATGGATCTTGTTGTTGCATAAGCATTTCCATTTCATATTTTTGTACAGTTGAAAATATTTCCGATTTTGCTAAATTCAAATAATATGGATTTAATGTTTTTAATGTTGGTGCAATACCAGCTAAAAATGCATCAACCGGATGTATTGGTGATCTTGTTGTAGATTGAATTTCATTTTTATTATTAATCATAGATTTTATAAATCTTCTTGATGTTGAGGGTGATGTTTTTTGAAGGATAGTTCGTTTAAATGCTCTTCGAGCTACTAGTTGTTTCCTTGATGTACTACTAACGTCTTTGGTGTCTTTATTATTTGTTTCATTGATAACAGATTCGAATGGAAAATCGTCATTTGTGGTTTCCATCGAATCTTCTGCTGTATAATCTTGATTTTCTGTCGTTTCTGTATTTCCTCGTATTTTCTTTTCTTCCAAGAATTCATGTAAGAATTGTAGTTGTTCGGAATATTTATACATTTTTAGTTTTTTTGCTGTTTGATCACTTTTAGTGATTGCTTTTCGTAGAGATTTTCGATAATTATCACGGATGTTGTTCCATCTAGTTTTACAAAGTGTTGCTGAAAAATTAAATATAAAGCCATCAAAATCACAAAGCTACAACTGAATTATTACACCATTATTTCAGTATTAAAGGCGTGCTATTTTCACATAAATGTTACACAACATAGTCGAAAAGCTTGCAATCAACTAATTGGAGCTTTTATATGAGAGATGAGTGAGAGAATAAACGAAATACTTCAAAGCTCTTTGAGCTTAGTGTATAACCAGTTGCCTATTTCTCATTTTGGTAATTTGCAAATTACAAAATATTAGTTCCATACAGACTTTTAAAAAATAAAGCTCATCCCACTATCTACCTTTTAATGATCTTTTCTACTTCCGAATTTAGTAATTTATCAAAAAAACTTTGACACACTTTTGAATCTTAACTTTGCAATTTTACTGCAATAACATTTACTTACCATCTACTTTCAGTTCTTCACTTATATCTTTCCATATATTCAATTTATATCTACTGTCCATATATCGTGGATTTGTTAAATCATAAAGTGCTTGATGTTGGCGTACTAATTCAATTAGTTTTTCATCGTCCATTTTTGTATTTTTATAAATAAAATTGATAATAAACAGAAACAATACTGTTGTCAACGATTGTGAAACGGATAGGGCACTGACTCGACACGTCACGGCGCCGGATATGTCAAGGACAAACAGAAAAAGTGGGAAAGGAAAACTGTCATTTCAGAAAACGGTAACTTGTGACCTCTATTGACGAATTACTTTAACTAACTAATGAAATATCAATGATGTTGTGTGTCACGGATTACGGAACGGGGATGTTGTTGATATGTGTGAACGCTTCATCTTGTTTGATAATGCGTGGATTTTATTTTCATCATATCTTTGTAATAAAACCATAATGAATTATGGGAGATTTCTATGTGTTTGTAAAGTGCAAGATTCCTGATGGTTTGGATAGATGACGCTAGCTATCTAAATTGCACATTTTCTACCCCTCTATTATAGTTTTAAAATAAACAAAATCCAAGTCAACAAAAAGGCGAAATATGGTTTGATAATTTATCACCACCATATTAAGTAAATAATATAAGAAAAATCTTAACCCTCTAATCTTGTTGGTAAATAAAACATAAATTTCGACAAATAAAATGTAGGGATGTTGTTAACTTGACTTTTGTACAAATGTGTCACCTATTAATTGTGGATTACCGTCTATAAAAGGGTATATGGGTTAAAATAAATAAATTATGAGTAGTAAATAATAGGAAAGGAAATAAGGACGATTTTTTTTTTATTATTATTTATTTTATTATTATCACCTAACGTATCAAATAAATTGGACTGGAAATACTTTTTGTCTATTTTATTTAACTAATATTCAATTGAATAATATCGATTTGTATAATAAATAATGTTTGTGATTCATTGATTTTTTTTTTAAATTCTTTTGTTCTATTGTGCTCCAATAACGATTCTAGTTTGTAACCTTTTAAATCTACACATTAAGATGCGTTCCCAAGAGTCTATACGGCCATAATCAATGACGTACATATTTTTTGTGAGTTCCAAATTACCGTTAATTAGGTGAAATCAACGGTTATTACATAAGGTGGGCACATACGAGCAGATTTTTTAAAGGATCTGGTCCGCTCCGGACCAAATCCGCTAAAATATCCGACCGTGTGTGTTGAAGCTGACTGTAGGATCGGGTCCATAGGACCGATCTGATGAACTTGATCCGACGGATCTGGTTCACTGTTACAAAATTACCGGCGGATCTGATCCCTTGCAAGCGTGGCGTAATAGCCTGCGTGTATGGCGTGGCTATGGTGATGCGTTCTAAACAAACCACTATAGATCTTTTAAACACGTTTAAAGGATCAGCGGATCTGATCCCACGGACCAAATCCTTCAAAAAACGACGGATTTTTGCGCCACACACGGAGAGATCCGTTCCGCAATCGGACTTGATCCGCTGATCCGCCAGATTTATCAGTTCTCCGTTAGTGGGCACCGTAAAGGATCTGGTCCGGCGGATCAAGTCCTTGGCGGATCGTGGGACCAGATCCTTTAAAAAGTCCGCTCGTGTGTGCCCACCTATTCGGGACGGCTGTAAAGCGGCGTCCACATCCAACGAACGAATGCAAATGTAAACACAGTGTGGACGGCTTGATAAACGTGACCGTATACAAATGAACGTGGAAAACAGCGTTACGCTGGTTGGCGGTATTTCAAAGAGAAAATTTGTTCGCATTTGCATAGTGTGGACGGGGGAAATAGGATCTAGAAGCTAGTGGAATACAAGCGAATGCTACTATTTCTGTTTGCGCATGACATTTGCATTTGTTTACGTTCGTTCGCATTCTTTCGTTAAATGTGGACGCACCTTAAGGATAACATTCAAAAACAGAGCGATCTAGATCTAACATGATATGAACGTTTTTTTCTTAAATATTAAATAACGAGAAGCGTATTAAACGAAATATAGATGCAATGTTCATTATATTATGTAGAATGGAAAAATTCTCATAGGATGATGATATGAACTAAACTTGTGACACTAATGGAATGTAAAGCTTCTTGGGACTTGATAAAAATTTAATTTCTAGTTAAGATTTCAGCTGAGAATTAAAAAAGAATGTTCATTATAGACAAGAGTTGATTAAGAATCATTTGATGAAATATTAAAGGAAATTCCAATTTTCAGAACTAAAAAATAAAAAAAAAACAAAATCGGATTAAGGAAAAGTGGGTTAAATTTCTAAAAAACAATATTGTTCCATTTAACTCTATATTTGCGTTATTTGCGAACGAAAAATATTCAGACTATCAAAAATATGGTAAAGTGACATCGAGAGACTGATCTTGATCGCGAAAGTGTCCCTACAGGATCAGCTAAAAATCCTACATGAGCAGAAACCGTGTTCGTTGTTGTCTTGAATAGTGACATATGCGCTTTGGAGACTTAGTGCGCATGTGTCACTATTAAAGAAGACAACACAGCCTATGTCGCTAACAATGTTGGTACCAAGTATCTGGTAGATCTGACGCAAAATCGTCAAGTGGCAGCATTGATCATGTGTTGTAAATAATGTAGAAATTATAGCAACACAGCAACTAAAGCCGCTACATAAGCTTATTACACGGCGAATTTATCCGCAGCGTCTAAATTCGCCATCGTCTAGCGACGAAAGGAGATCGGTCGGCTACTAAATTCACAATCGTCGAGCGTCTAGCGTCTTTTATATTAAACATACCGAATTTGGTCGCAGCGACTAAAGTCGCTCAGTGTAATCGACCCTTTACACATTGTACGCTCTTATTATCGTTTTTTGTTATGTCGTTTACTAACAACTGTAATACATGGTTGAATGAAACAGGCTGTATACAACTAGAATGTTCGTTTACACGAACAGAATTAAACTAATTTAAATATAAATATTATAAATGATGATTACTTCAACTAAAACAAAGTTTTGGTCTTATACAGTTCCTTAAATGTTTGACATAGTAAATAGATTGCTAATTAGGAACTGAAAACTTTAATCTTACTTATTGTTAGAAGAAAGATGAATCTGGAAAGTTGTATACAGAATAGAAATGTTAAGTTATTAGGTTCCTTACTCATATACAGCAGCATAACCGTTTTCTCCTTTTGTTTTTGATATATTTTAATATTTATATTTAGAAGCTGCTATATGGAAATACATTTTCATGTAACCTTCTACAATTACATTTTTTATATCAGCCTATATCATATTACAAAAGTTTGTAACATATTGAAATTTGCAAATTTAAACCTGTAGGTTTTGTTATGTTTGTACAATGAAATTTGAATTCATTCCAATCATGTATTCAAATTAGGTAGCAAAAAAAGTAGAGCGTTTTCCATCATTATTATGTTTTATACAAGCGTTCCTAATACTTGATGTAAAACTAGGGGCGAAATGTAGATATGTTTACAGTTACATACATTAAGGCCTGGTTAATCTTCGATTTCTTATTCTAGACTTAAGGTGTGCTCCTAGACGATCTGGCAAAGTGCCATAAATTTCGGTAGGTACGTTCAGATCAAGTATCAGATCGAGGCAGATATGTGTAGGAACTAAACTGTCTACTGAAATCGACAGATTTCTGCCACTTTACCATATCGTCTAATATCACCCTTAACAAACTTTGTGTGGCTGATCTTACCTTGAATCAAATTAAGATTGTGTACGAGAAATATGAGATTGATTTACGGTAAGGGCGACCTTAAGTGATTATTAAGGAAAGAAAGTTGAACCGACCCTTGGGCTATTTTTGACTCTTGTAGAATACGTCTTTCCGTAATGCTGTAGGGCCAGTTTAAACAACTTGGCTCGATTATTTAAATTTACTACCAGTTTAATAATTTCACCGACTTGAAGCTCATAGATAAGCCAATCTTATTTGAACCATAATATGCCAACCATTCACTTGTATGTTTCACCAACTGTGAGTCTAGAAATATAAATGTAAAAAGTAATAAGCGGGCAAATCTACCCACATCTTTCATACATAAAAAACCTTTCTCATGTCTACGTGCCTTTCTTTATAATTTTATCGT
The DNA here is from genome assembly GCA_037414755.1 of Lydus trimaculatus. Classification (NCBI taxonomy): domain Eukaryota; kingdom Metazoa; phylum Arthropoda; class Insecta; order Coleoptera; family Meloidae; genus Lydus; species Lydus trimaculatus. Next base: position 38,644 of record JAZBGY010000522.1, on the reverse strand, counting down.
ATAATACCAGTTGTATGATATATATTTTGCTGACCAAACATTTCCGTTTATCCGTACCATATCTAATTAGGACAGTAGCTACTTATTTTACAACAAAAAAAAAAGTCCATCAAGTTCATTTCCTCCTTTTGTTCCTTCAAAAATTCTCCATGGTAGATAATAAATTATATTTTATTGACAAAACATTCGATTCTCAATTAAATACATTTAATAATATTTTGAATTATTATGTCCGGTAACGAATAGGATATTTTACGGTCACGTGACTTGTAGAATTGAAAATTACGTATATTTCATTTATTTTAGAGAGTTTTCGATACAATTCTACATTAACAGGAAATATAATTGCCACGTGCCAGAATGTAAACGACAATATTGTGAACAATTACTGCATTATTAGTCTTCACACCCCATACTCTATAGTAACAGTAAAAGTCATTGACTATACATTTGGTGGTTGTTGTAGTAGTGGTGGTGCTACTACTGGTGATAGTGATGGTTGTGGGATTTACAAAGCTAACCAACAATTTATCATTTGTTAATCAATAGATTGTGTAACTGTTGTGTCCCAACCATACACATATACATATATGTAGTTGAAATGGTACAAATAAGATTCACAACACAACAATATACGGATGGGGAGAATGAAAACATACGGAATGAATCGGCAATTTGTTTAATTGAACCACATAAACTATACAGATGAGAGAGAGTGGTTGTTGCTTTTATATGTTTTCATTTCTTTGAATTGTAAAGTATTTCCAAGCAAATTTCACTAATTAATTGATTATATTTGTCGTTGCTGTTTTCAATATATTTGAAAATGTTTATCACGATTACACTTCAATTTAACAAACAAATAAAACGAATTAAATTGTAAATGGGTAAATCAATATAAATTATGTTCGCCTTTTCAACATCTATACAGACTGATTCAGTCGAAGCTACAGTTTTCGTATTTTCTACAGAGTAGAGTACCTACTCGATCTAAAAATGACGATATGACGATAGCAAAATGGCTCTTATCGATAAAAGCGTTTCTAAAATGAAAACAACGATCAGTATCTCTCAGAACCTATTCATAAATGAACACAGCTGAAACTCCGGAATGTGTAGATTAGGACAATATTTTGACGTTTTCATCGGAAAAAAGTCGAATACTTTTCGATGTTTCGTATTTTAATTAATTTTAGTCAACCTACTTTTAGAGGTCAGTTGCACTTTTTATCTGTTATTGTTTTTTCAAATGTTTGGGCGATGTTTCCATTAAATAAGCGTCAGTTTATCTCTACACTTCTTCTCCTTGTGTTTTTGTATCATTTCTCCATAAGATACGGGAAAGTGTAGCTTCGGTTGAATCAGTCTGTATAATTATGGATCTGTTTAAAATTCCCTTTTAGATTTCCTCAAGTGGTTGTAGCTACCTATTCGTTTATTTGTTCATTTGTTCATTTGTAATAATATTTGCATGACAATAGGAAGAGCTAACAGTTCCAAGTGTCATCTGCCACCCTTCTCAAATATATGGATAAAATCGTATAGAAATATACCAATTCATTGATATTTCGTTTAATTTATTTTGTTCGTTTGGTGTTTTTTTTTTGTATACAAAAGCCTAATTCTTCAATTTTGTGGTGAAAATGTAATAAATTTATTGGGGTTTAATGGTACGATAAGAATGTTGAATTACGGTGATTTGATGCAGTCATAGGAATAAGGGAGAATTTTATTATTTAGAAAATTGTTTCTATTATGTTTCTATTGCAATAAAAATTTGTGAATTCCATACAAATTTATTGAAAAAACATCGAATTTTGGGGGATTATGTAAACTCTTCCATTTAACTTTACCTGAGTATGTGTTTCGTATGACGACTGTGCAAAAAGGGGTTGATTAATTTGTTAGTTGCATGCAACGCTTTTCCTTCAACTCAATTCAATTCAATATAAAAGTTTATTTGAAAAAGTATTTAATTTAATTGATTAGCATTTCGTTTTCGACATATAAAGCTGAAACTGCATTTAAAATTGTTAATTCAATCCACCACCGTCAATCGATAATAATACGTATCTACAAAGGATTCTATTATTTACAAAGTAATCTAAAATATCTCTTTACAATGCTTTAAATTTTGATGATGAATGTGTCAATCCGAAAACTCCGGTTTACTACCAAACAAAATTATCTGTGGTGTTCTGTGTTCTCTATAAAAGAGATTGTTGTCGTTTTTTTTTAGTTTGTGCAAATATTTTGGAAGGTTAATATAAAAAGTTACTGTTTCCCAAAATTTTATTTTACCTAAGTTGATAAAAGTTATTTGTTTTGAGTGTTATTGATGGTGTAACGCCGACTTTATCCAACTTTATCCATAATAAATGTCCATCAGGCTTTGTCTTTTAAATTTTTATTATTTCATATTTACGTGTTAAAGTTTATACATGTTTCTCTCCGTTCAATTTCGACTCTTTCAAATATAGGCCTTAAAACTTATACTGGTTCAAGAAACTTTCTCCAGATACGTAAAAGTTCTCCATCTTCAACATCTTAATTATAAATAAAGCTTTTCATCCCCAATCTATTCTCGTTAACGTGATTATCCAGTTTACGGCCATCAAAAATACGTCCAGCATTGATCTCTGCGATGTCTCTACTTCAGTGTTAATGCTATTTCTGAGTTAAGCATATATCTTGGTTAAGTCCGAGAATAGTTTTAATGCTCATCAGGGCCGATCAAGAGTCCCGGTAAAATTCTTCCACAAGCCCCCGGTATTTTATTATAATTACAACAACTTCGAGCGTTATTCCTAACACCAGAATACCCCGAGCGCCGGTAATTTGTACCGGCTGTATCCCCTATTCTCGGGCCTGACACCAGGTTAGCGAGAGTGGTGCTGTTGTTTTTCCTATTCAAAATTTGGTATTGCACTGTTTACGGAACATCGATCGATTTTTACTACTCTTAGATTATCTCACAACTATTAACGATAAAAAGTTAAGTTTAGATACGATTTACTTTTCAACTTTAGTTATAAATGTTTGTTTTTTTCTCGTTCCATTATCTTTTTTTTTCTTCTTCTATAGTAACGAATTTCGCCTGAATCCTTTTGTGTATTTTACGTGAATAGATGTTGGTAGAATGTCAAGGAGCATTTAGTATTAGTTACACGTACTTGTATCAGACCCGCAATTAGCTTCAGTGCATTGTAATTTGTAGTATGAGGTGAGTTAACAATAACCTAAACAATAATATATTGCAGCCCATTTCACAATTTCTCTCCCTTTCTATTTCTTTCTCTTTACTATTATTATTATAGATATATACATATACAGACGTGGCATTTTTAATGCGAACATAGGAAAGAATACTAGCTCTACACCACACTCTTTCAAGGGTTTTCTCATAAGTTAGATTGAGATAAACAGAAAATAAGCGGCCAGATATCTAAAAATTCCAGCTCTTGTTATCCACCTACTCTTACAATTAGACATTTCCATAAATATCAGACCCTTTTCTATTAACTAAAATGTTACTCAAATTTGTTTATATTTGTTAGACCCAGTTTAGCTGCAGTTCCTTATTCGTGGCTTATCGTCGATTGTAAATCAACCTAATGTTCCTTGCGTATGAGGTTCACTTTAGTTAAGGAGAGGTTAAGTGCGTGATAGTGTACGTATGTGGGACAATGTCGGTCACAAACGAAGATAAGTCTCGAATAAGCAACTGAATTTGAACTGGGCCTTAATAAGATCTCTGTCTATCTCATTCTTATAGGGAACCTCTAAGAGTGGGTAGATGGCGCTAGTATTTTTTCTATGTTGTTATTAGAAACGCCAAGTCTGTATACTATAGAAAAGAGAAAAAAAAATAGTGTTTCACAATATCATTCAACATATTTTATTGCTTTTTACGGATTCACCCCAAAAATTTGTCAGGATTTTTTTTTTTTTGGGTAATTTTCTGGTGATTTCACGTACGAATGCGTTAGATGCCAGGTGGAGGTAGAATTTAACAACAAAGAATAGGGCCGCGCGTCGCGTTGCCCTTTTATTTAGTATATTGGATTTGTAAAAGATCCCATATTCATTCTTTTACTATAATATCAATATATAGACATGGTTTGTTGTTGTTGTTCGGTAGAATTTTTGACCATTTACTATCATTTATTTGACACATACACTCACACACATGAACATATAGAGAGATGTGTATGCGTGCTCCTCTATTTAGTTTCCACAAAAACCAAATTACAAGAGGCAATAAATTATTCAGGCATACTGGATTTGACCGGCCGAACATAATCCAACACGTGTAATTTTTATCGCTTGTAGATTTATCGCATTTTTAAAGCTATCCATATTGCAAACAAAGTTGATTGTTTTTTTGCTTTTTGGTGTGTAATTATTTTATGAATATGGAAAACTACTATTTATATTTTATTGTAGGTAATGGAATTTTTTAATAAAATAGCTGCTATTTTGGCCCGTCACTATATAGGCATACAATCCCCCTAAGTTTTCGTGTTTTTCAAATGGTAACAGCCTTTGATAGGACACACACAAAATATAAAAGGTATCGAAGATGATTAACTAAAGCAAATTATGCGCGTGACGAGAATGTTGCCAAGCGTGAAATAATGACTAAGTAGTATGTTTACAATATCAACCACTACTATCAATGTTATTATTGTTATAAAATGTAAACTGTACATGTGTTCACACCTAACCGACATTTCCACATTATATCTACTTGCACATTTATCCTATGGTAAACATACATACTATAAGTATAGTGACACCCTCTTAACACTTAGGTACATACTTGAATTATAATAACCTTTAATATAATTATGATGACACGGTTAAGATTATAAACAGAATTGTTTGCAAAATGTATATAGAATGAGGGTTTTCCTTGATAACCATAAAGTCTACATCTATTCCTGTTGCTTGTGTAAATTTTGCGGATGTAATTTTGGCAATGAATTAATACTGACACTGTTTGAATACTCGAAAATCAATAATCAGCATATTCCAAGATTATACCCCACTGTTTGTACTGATTTTGCACGTTTGTAAAGCGAATTCTTTTTACCCCAACTTATTGTCTTTTTAACTGAACTATATCTTAGATATAATTTAGGTTCTTTTAAGTTATTTTTGGTTATTTTGATAAATGGCGAACACTTTTCGTCTATGGTGAGACATACCGTATTATGAGGGGGTGTTTCATCAACGCCTCCACAGAACTCGATTTCCACCTTAAATAAGTCGATCAATAATATATGTACGTTTTGAAATAATTGCGTCATTTTTAATTATCAAATCCAATCATTTTCGATATATATTAATACAGTGTACAGGTAATAAGATGCTGTCAAGTTGATACTTGAATATCCAAAAAAAAAAAATCCCATTAAATACATTAGAGAAAAAGCATGTTCCCCTTATTTAATGGTAAACTGATTTTCGATAATTCTCTTTCAATAAATGTCCTGAAAAAAGAAAGAAAAAACGAAAAAAAAAAAATTAAACCAACGGAATAATATCAAGGTGTTTTGTTCTGTTCGCTGGTATAGCAGTTTGATAACGTTAATCTTAATCAAATTTGACAGCATACACGTGACATATAAAATGAGAATAAAAAGGATTTGACAATATACACATTTTCTATAATCCTGGATTTTCTAACAATATGTTTCATTTGTAATATATTCAGTTTAAAAGCAATTTTCTACACATATTACCCTATTTCTATCCGATTATCGAAATACTATTGTTTAGCTTATTATACTACAGATTTTTGGGTGTATGTACCTAAATTTTCCCCAAAAATTTTAATGTTACCATACTTTCTCAATAACCGTATCCTATTACAGTTTATTATTATTATTTGTAATAGATATAGGGGATGATTGGTGAAAGGGGTGTATAGTTAATAAAATGTTTTGATTTTCTACTGATTCCAATAACCATTGTCAACAATGATAAAAACATAAATGTTTACTTTAATATATAAATCCTAATAAGATAAATTTATGGTAAATTTATCACTGAATGCTGAAAACTTTACAGGTTTATAGGAATTTGATTAAACTTTGTTGAAAATGCCGAATAATTCCACAGTAATAACAAGTCAAATAATGATACTATCAATTTGGATGTTTACTTTGACGAAACTAATTTTAAAACAAATTATACGTATAAAACAAGCAGTGCCGGATTAAAACTTGTGAGGGCCCCTAGACAAACGAAATTTTGGCGCCTCTTCCTTCCCAGATGATCTCTCGATACCTACCAATATTTTATTTACAAAACAAATATTAATAGTTACCCAGACTGAGAAATGCACGTTTTGCGTACCAAGAGAAAATTACGGCCTCGGCCAACAATCTCTAAATGGCTGAACGCATTTCGCATACCTACAACATTTTATATGCAACCGTAATTTAGAAAAACCTTAATTTCTGAGAATGTCGAATTATTTCAACCATTTGACATGTTCTTTTATTCATTTCATAGTAGTCAGCGGCCGTAAAACTACTTTTACGACCGTTTCCAATGGCAACCAAGACTAGTTCTAAAAAACTGTATTTTACAACCTGAATTTCAGTCAATTGCTGTGGAAATTTACTTTTAGATCGGTTGGATGAAAAAATGTTATCATTACCAAACAAAAAATAATGAAACTACTATCTGTAACTACTCCATGTGAAAAACAGTGACAAATAAAGGTACGATAGGGGTGTAAATTGTCCACCACTATCTTTTGAAAAAAATGTAAAACTTTAACTGTAAATTTCTTTCAATATCAAATCAGTAATACTTTATCCATTATCATGAGGCCCCTAAAAGGCATGGGGCCTACTCTGCCTAATCCGGCACTGAAAATAAGAAACAATCCCCCAATTATTGTTAATTATTTGTGAGTTTTTGTAACTTTTATCATTATTTGTTTAAATTAACAAAAATCGATTAGATCCAAATCATTTCATTTTAATACACAGAAACCGTCTAGTTATCAAACATATATGTATAGAATAGAAGATAATAATCATCACCCCCTACCCTCTTTAATACACAATTGTCGAATAAGCTCCACCCATAATTCATGATTAAAGGGCTATATATTGTTGATTTGCACCAATAAGATTTCATGTAGAAGGGTTTCGTTGCGACCCTTTAATGTTTTTTTTTTCTACATACAGTTTAAACCCTCTTTTTTTTATTGTTGATAGAAGAATATCGGCAATTATATTGAAACACGTCCGTTATTATAAACATTTGAAATGTTGTCAACAAATCAGATCATATTCTATTGTATTCTGATCTTTATAAAATATGAATAATAATAATAATAATATGAATATAAATGTAGACAAAGAAGTAATTGTGGCGTGAATGTGAAGATAAGACCGCAAACATTAATAATATCATCACGATTTCAATCGATACGTTGTGATGAATGAGTTGATTATAAATTGAAAAGGAAATTCATTTTATGGATAAATATTTGGAAATGTTGCTAGTTTGCTTTTGATATGATTTAAAGTAAAATTAATTATAATGGTATTGCTTCAAACGATTGACGGTGTATGGGAAAGGGTTTTTGTATGCAAATTATAACAAATATTATTCTGTAGGTGTTATTTCTTATTGATGAAATTTGAAATTGAGATTTCTAGCTTATTAACAATTATGTTTCATGAATTCTATTTGATTTTCTGTATATAAGTAGGTTTACACTTAATTTCTATATACTGTCTATATGGTGTTGATTAGTTAGATTTATTATAATTGAGACATATCGAGATCAAATTCGTGATAAGACACTATTTAAACGTGGCAAAACGTGACAAAATCCGTACAGTATCTGTGCTCACACGAGCATCCTAAAGACGACTTAACAGTTTGTCTGTAACTTAACGCACGTCTATTATGGGCCGTCCACGACACGAAAAAGCTTTACCGTGGATCTACTTGCGCAAACCGGTTTGTATACGAAAGCCTGTACGTGTGGACGTGCAAATCTAAAAGCGCATCTTGTGTAAACTTCACACTGCTAAAGATTGAATTTGTGCAAATTCGGTTTGCACGATAAAGCTTGTTCGAGTGGACGGAGTTCAAGCTGTGGCTTCAGTTGTCAAGCGATTAACGATTTTTTGCTTCATAAAAAACAAACTGTACAAAAATGCTTTAACAATATTTTGCCACATTGCGGCGAAGAATGCTCTCGCGCCGACGATTTCTATCGTAATGAGGCTTGCGCAAACTTAGTTCCGTCTTTATTGCGCAAACTATACTGTGTAAGTTAGTCGCTTTGGTGTGAACGGCTCATTACTCATTATTTACCAATTGTAGATTTGCCAATTTAACTTACATTGTGCTAACCATGCTTTATAATGCTCGTATGACGGCAATACAAGTGCTAGTTCATCGAAAAAAAGTTGTATTACCTACTTTTGTGAATATTATTGAAAACTGTAGAATATATTTTCAGTATACAGTTCAAAGAAATTCAAAGTTGAAGGTTCAAGTTTCCGGTAAGAGCACGTCAAACCCAATTAATATTTATATAGAAAGTTTATTTCCAAGATCTACATTTTCTACTGTGTTCATTAGAAATTTCACGCGTTTATGAAACAGTTTGAATCACTATCTAAATTTTAATAAATTCATACAACTTATTATTATTATTATTATTTTGGTGGTAGTATGTATTCTGTTTGTTTATAAAAGAGCCAATATTTGCACAGTTACAGGATTAGCTTAGTGTGTAATTTGTTTAGCCGGTATAACTTACCATCGTCATCATACATATTTAACCGATGTTGAAGGGGCCGAATTGGGCAGGCTAAGGCGGACCTTTACACAATAGACTAACTATATACAACCCAACAGTATAGTGTTATAGGGTGAATTCGGCATGTAATCAAAGAGGGGGTATATATAAAATCGAAAAATCTAACAATTTAAAATCAGTACGATCGAAACTACCCTTAATACCAGTTAGTTAATAGTGGATTAAATTTGATAAGAGTGTGTATAGTGGTGTGTGTGTATTTTTGATTAAATGATGAACATGTCAAGATCATTTCTTGTCGATTCACTTATTAATAATACACCCAAAGATATGAATACAAGATATCTTCAACCGAATTTCAGTAGTGACAGACCAATATTACCATATCCGCCGAATTATATCAGTAGTTACTTGTTTTCGTTAAGTTTGGCGCAACAACAACAACAACAACAACAATTTCAACCAAATCTACTTTTCAATCAACATAAAACACCAATACGACCAGTGCCTTCAAGAGTTTTACCACCGCCAATTAAACGTGAACAAACTTCCCCATCGAAATTAGCATCATCATCATCATCATCATCACCTTATCATAGTCCACATGTATCACCGGTACACAGTACAAGTCCTAATCATATTGAAAGTAGAGAATCAACACCAACACCACCACCATTACGACAATCAGAAACATCAACTAGTAATAAAGATGGATCAAGTAAACGTATACGTACAGCTTTTACAAGTACACAATTATTAGAATTAGAACGTGAATTTTCTTCAAATATGTATTTGTCACGATTGAGACGTATAGAGATTGCAACGTGTTTACGTTTGAGTGAGAAACAAGTCAAGATTTGGTTTCAAAATAGACGTGTCAAATATAAGAAAGAAGATTTACCGGCAGCTACTGGAAAAGTACCAACCACCGGTAAATGTTGTTGTTTAAGAACGTGTTCCAATACGAAGAAACAAAAGGAGAATTCCAATAATTGTGAAGAAGATATTGATGTTACAAATATCGATGATCAACATTAATTAAGTATATTTTTTTATAATAATTATTGTAAATTTACTATTTTTGTATATAAAATTGTGATGCCAAAGTTTATAAATAAATCAAAATCAAAAAAATATATTTCGATATACATTATTGTTCGTTGAAAAGTTTTCTTCAAAGTTTTTGTTGCCTGTTAATCTGCTCTTCGGTGCCGAATTGTCTGATTCCAATTCTTGACAAGTTTTACACAAATTGTTACCAACACCTGTGCCTAAAACTCTGCCTCCCTCTATCCATGTGTATTATGCAAAGAAGTTTCATTCACAAAAAAAATCTCTTCGTAAAGAGACGGTCTTTTAGATCTCATCTTAACAAAAGTCACCAACACCATTTAAAATGTATTAAGAAGCTTATTGTCAACTTTTACTAGTTCTATATAGTAGGTGGTTATTATTCAACTCTATAGTAGACAGGTAGTTGTGTCTTCCATTCATAAAAATCTCTGTTATTCATTGATTTTGTCGACTTTTAAGTCAAGTACATGTAGTACAATCGATATACATACTATAGAGGGTTGGGGGTGTTGTAGTTTTGTTGCTTTAAAATGCTATTATTGAATTTTAGTTGAATGAATGGATTCTTATGTGAAAAAGTGTGAGAACATTTTTCGGTATAATAGAAGTATTTCTATTCGAATTTATTTTCAATAAATGACATACCATTAAATTGACTGATTGACATGAAGTATATACAGATAATGGAAGTTGTAGAAGAGAGTATAGGAAAATTTCGAAAGTCAACAATGAAAATCAATAACATACAAGCAACTTAGGAATCATACAACACCATTCAACTTTGTTGTATAATCCTCACTTCCCTTTAACCGTAATTAAGCACGTGTATTTCTTTAATTAGCTACATATCAGTTGCTCTATCCTTACACTTTCCAAGTGCTTGGTGGAAAGATTCTGAAAAGTATTAAAAGATTTTGTAAAGAAGTCTGGTTTTGTTGTCGCTATTTTTGACAGAATAGAGATACAATTGAATTAAAGACATTCGACTTAATTGCTGGGATTCGAACCGCGATCTTCTACTTGTCGAGTAAACGTGTTTCCAATTACACCAAGTCTATTTTCATCAAGTCTACATTCGAATTGGGCATTAATATTGGGTAAATTATCCACTAATTGTAAGTCTGCTCACATAGCGTCATTTTTTCACCGACTAGGCAATTACTGTTGACGTATTAACCCTTTGGTTCTTTTTTTTTTGTCGATGGCCAATCAATTACTCGAGGTAGTTTTTATAAGCGAACGCAAAAAATCATGATTCGGATCACTACAGATAGGTAATCAAATTTATTCGTACGATTGGATCTAATTTACTCTTATCTTTATAATTATTTGTCGTTTATGAAACATTCCCCAAAATGCTTTATAGCCGTTTGTACTCGATAGGCGACTCGAAATCCCTACCCAATGTGTAGCGGCTATTCCAATATTAAGAATTACGTCAGTTATTATTTTATAATTTCCATAAAAACTGCAAAATCTGATTCATCGTCACTGCTAAAACTTAAACTACACTAAACTGAAATAAAGTTAATTATTATCAACTTCAGCAGGTGTAGTTTCTCTCATTCCGTCTTCTTGGAATTGTACTTTGATTTTTCTTATCATATTCTAGAATTAAATTATCTACAGTAGACGATTTATGTTCTAAAGGTGCGTCTACACATGGACACATTTAGCCGGCAATGTATGCTGCTAATACTTGCAGCATTCACGTTTTTTGTTCGAGACAGTCTAGTTTGAACTCATATTTCTTCTAATATTGGAACACGTTTGTGGGTAATATTTACACGCCGCCGCAAATTTTACGGTTTTATATTTCAGCAAGAATTATAAGTTTTTTACAATTAATCGGCACAAACTAACTAACCCTAAAACATGTCTACACGGGACGCACATTGCTTGCAACATTCGTTTGATGTTTATTCATTTACCGCTCTCGTATGGAACAAATTGCAAGCGTGGGCAGCACTCAAAGCTGCTGACATGCGCTGCGACCTACGCATGAAATTTGATACAGGCTAATGGGTCCATGTGTAGACGCGCCTTAATAACAGCAAAAAAAATAACTGACGCAATTTTTAATGGCAACTCGGGTTGTCGCAATACATTGAGTGGCGAGTGAGAGTGCAAACGGGCGATATTAGTTTTCAAATGAAACATTCGTTGTAGGAGTTTCGGGTTCGCATCCGGGCGGTCAAGCCGATCATTTTTAGACTGTATGGATGTTGATTATAATTCATAATTATTTTCACTATTAAAAGGGGTGTTTTTGTTGAGATTTTCGTGCTCAATCCCATCAATTATAGCTAAAAAATACTTTTACTTACTTTATTGATTTACAATAAATCTTGTCAAATTTGCCAAAATTTTAGCATGAATCATGGTAAGATTTGAATTAAAATTTCCTCCACAAAACGAACAGTTATACTAAAGAAATAATTAATTATTATATTCTAATGAATTCATCCTTCTATTGTTTCCAAATCTTACAAGAATATCCAATTAATTGAAGAACGATTTAATTAAATGGAAAATTGTTATTTACATTCATTAGAAAAACGGACATTTTCCAACTCAATTAATGCGTTTAAAAGTTGTTTTATTGAAATTTAAATGGAATTTCCATCATATTAAACAGTAATAGATCACGATTGTTTTATTCTCTCCAATTTACTTTAAAAAGTCTGTAGATATTCATATTTGATTAGGCAGAAATACGGTTTTTTGTTGATTATTGAAAATTAATGTTACAATTTCCATAGTTTTCTGTGAAATCTGAAAAGAACTCTTTAGTTTTCTTGAACACTAAGATTTCCTAGATAGTCTACTTTAAAAAGCTTTAAGATGTGCGCCGATACACAATTAGTTTTGCTCTAAAAAGGGTTATAGCTTTTACAAATATAGAAGAGTCGTTTCTAACGATGCCGCTACTTGAACTTTAAAGATTACGATCTCTTTGCAACTATGTATTCTATGAAAACCTAATTCTCTTTGTCGTCGAACATTCTTGTTATAAAGTGATTTTAAACCATACATACGATTTTATAAGCGATTTTCCTTCAACATTTTCAAGCAAAATTGATGATAATTAAGTAGTAATGAGGAATATCAAAAAATTTCCAACAAACTGTCATTTAATTAGCAAAAACGCTAATCTAAATTGATTAATGGATTTTGTGGTGAATCAAAAAGATTTATAGCTCTGAGACGATTTGTCACATTAAAAACCATCAACGTCGTTTCTCAAGTATCTCAAACTTCGTAGCTTAAGATTTATATTGTAGTTCACTTACCACATCGTATAACACAGAAACTATTATTACTAATAAAAGAATTCCAATTACATCTACACAATATAGATAAATTACAAATATTTACAATGTAATATCGAAAATATACGATATAGGGTTTTAACTGTGTTGTGTGGTCTCAGTAACGATACAAAGTTCACATACGTAATATGTATAGACAGTTGGTAAGTTTGTAAAGCACTCATGACAGGGATGAAATCATGGTAAAATATGGAACACTCTCGAGACCGCCAATAGTTTTGAGGAGAAAGAGAGGACTCTACCCTATTGACATTCAATTAGCCACGGGACACTATCAATACTTCCAGTATAACTGCTATTGTTAAAGTTTCACAATTGAACATTTACAACTACTCTACAATAATATAAAAACACTTTCAAAGTGGATTATTTCAAATGATCTAACAGAGAATAATAAGAGAGGAAAGAGAGAACTATTGTGGGCAAATCTTTATGTTAAAACAAAATATTGTGGTCAAGTTCTAATCAATAAAATTACAAGAGATTTTTAATGTGTTTTATAAACAAATAGAAAAATTAAAAATTCTGACAATAACGTAAAAATTGATGTTTTTAATGGACGATTCTCGATTGTATGTCCATCAATGTAAATTAAACAATACTTTGTCATATATTTTGCAGTAGTAATTATTCATCGCACGGATCACCTCCTGTATTTCGAAAAATCAATCATTCTATTTTTATACAGTACTGGACACACGGACACACTCGTGGTATACAGAGCGAGCACATTGCAGAGAGACACGCAAATACACCTCCTTACGGCCCTTATAGAAACTAAAGCGAGATAGGATAAATAGGGCGTTGGAAATTTTGCATCAAGACTGCCCCACTATGCCCCAGTCTTCTTATCGCTATTAAGATTGTTTCTGAAGTGCATTCTTTGTCTGATCTATTGAAAAACACTATGAGTCTAGAGGTCTTTCTGGATTAAAAATACACAGGTTGAGAAATAGGTCACTGTGGAAACACGCCCACATCATCAAATCGTCCGCCGTGGATAGTCAGATGTAACGACGTGTGAGCTTTATTGGCTAATATGAAACCCCCTCCGATTAACCGGACATCGGCAAAAGTCCGGCATGTTACCAGTCTGTGTATTTTTGATCCAGAAAGTCCTCTAGTACTTGTGCATGAATCAGACCAAGGTATCAAATGTTCTTATCATAGATTTATTGATCTAGCATGCATCGAAGGAGTATTTTGTGCATCTAGAGGTGGGGTTATTGTTAGTAGTGATAATTAGAGTAGGGCAGTCTTGATACAAAGTATTCGCCTTATTTATTATATCTCGCTTTAACTTCTACAAAGACCGTAAAGTGGTGCATTTGCGTGTCTCTCTGCAATGTGACTAAAGTTTTTGCCTGCTCTGTAAATCGTAATATCTCCCTCAAGAATTTGCGAAATTGTTTCAAGTTTCTGTCTTTGTATATTGGTTGGAAACAGTTTTACTTGCTACAACCTAACTGCAACATGAAGAACTTGATAGACAGCTTTACAAAGTACTACTCTACTCTTCTAAGCAAGCACTGAGGTGTTTAAAAGTTAAATACGACTTTTGTCATAGGTTTCAATTTAACTCCTTTTTATTAGTCCGTTAAGTTGGATCTTATGAAGTTATATTGCTTATACAAACTTAATACAATATTATAATAGAACTTTGAGTGTTTCATTTATAAATCAGCACAACGATGATACTGCTTTACGAGCGCATTATAGATTAAATTTCATCCGTTTTATTGTTGTTTTATTAAAATAAATTTCCACCAACTCAATTATTTTAACATATTTCCACCATTTGGATAATGTTATAATTTAAGTTTTTAATTTAATTTTAGAACATCCATTAATAATGTTTGGAAAATAAACAGCTGACCTTTTGTTATATTTGTTATATTTGATTGTTATATAGTATCAAAAGTGGTTATTTTTTTTTTCCTCTAAAAATTTATTCGTTGCAATTTACAAGAAAACGATGCGTCACGATTCTAGCGATCCTAATTAAAACGGTAATAGCTGTGTCTCCGTTCCAGGCAGGTGAAATTAAGTTGATACTGCTATTATTTCACCCTAGCCGAACTCTAATAACATACATTGAAGACAAAGTTTGTTTCACAAGCGATACCGCATTGTAAAAGCTAGATATTTTGTTAATCAATACACAAACTTGAATATTTGACTATCGTCTAGCGTTCTTATTTATAAGGCTGTCCAAATACGACGAATATTCGCCTTTTTTAACAAGTTAACGCTAATATAACGCTAATGCGATTTAGCGGAACGCAGGTGTTGCAACTTTCAAGCGAAATATATAAACCACAAATTCTGTCAGTTGCACAAAAGCTTCGGATAAAAGATACCAAATACATTTAAAATGATGACTAGTTTTAATCGTTGTTAAATGGTGAATTTATCGCGATTTTATCTTTTGAAGAATTTTACAACCCCCAATGGTAGAATACATTTCATTTGCATTAAATTCAATAAAAAATGCAAGTCATTTAGATTTCAAATATCATAGATTTAACTACAATTTCATATAAAAACGGACAGCACCCTTATTTCCGGGTTATTAAATATATTGGATGAAGATGGCAGTTTTTCCAATGAAAAATGAAATTCGATAATGTCAGTTAAACGAATAGACATATTTATTATATTAGAAAAAAAATATATTGGTGTTTGTATCAGCAATTTATTGAATTCCACAAAACGACATTTGCAAAATTTCTTAATGGATGGCGGCTTTGAGTTGTGTCAAAATTGTAAAATGGGTGTAAAAGAAGTGCCGTTTTGATTGAATTGTGAAAATGGAAACAAAACGGAAAATTTTAACGAAAATATTTAGAATTGCGATACGAAAACATAGATTTGCTCTTGTTTTCCTTCTATAGGTAAAGTGCTGATTCTTGATCCAGTTTTGAACGCCAAGCTTTTAGTTTTGTTCAAATACATCTGTACTTTTATACAACAAACGTCTATACGTGCTCAAAGTTTGTCTTAAAGCATGTTTATCTTAAATTCAGAATTTGCTTTTAATTACACACAGTCACGTAATATGCTCACCCTGGTTAAATTTTGTTACGAACTTTGGAAAACTACACGAAATATAAGGGGTGTGCGTCTAAACAAGACTGGAAATTAGTGTTAAACTGTAAGCAATAAATTATATTGGAAACGGATACTAACAAAAAAAAAACAGTACAACAATCAGAAAATAAGATGTAAAGGATAGGATTGAGTGAACGATAAAAAGAGATCAGTACTTGTTAAATAAGTCAAGCAATAAAAAATCAGCAACAAAAAATACTTTATGTAAACTGAGCTTAAAAGGATTTCACAACAACAAAAAAATAGTGTACGGTTATGTATAGTTTGTTAAGTGACTTAAGAGATCCAGTAAAATAATAAAAATCAGTCCACAATAGATACAGCTGTAATTTTTTATTATTTTAGTAGTTCTCTTAAGTCACTTAACAGACTATAGGTCTGTACAATGTGTTTGTTTTTTTGAAACTGCTTTTTACACCAACAAAACTATTTGTTGTGAAGTTTTCACATAATCCCTGAGATTTTAATTGTTGTGCAGTGCTTATTGCCAGACATGAAAGTTACATTTTAAGCTCGATTTTTACTTTATAAAAACCATAATTATTAAACTACGAAACTCTTTTTGTAACATGTGTTGCTCAAAGCAATAAAAATCACTAACATTGTAATTATTTCCATTCTCTAATCTAATCTAAAATCACTGTTACCATAACAGTGATATGATATCAAGATAATTATAGATGAAACTTAAATATTGACATATAGGTTGCAACAAGCCCTAAGTAACTTGATACTTAATAGTTAGGGCAAAATCTGTATAATAAAGTAACAACTGCCACCTATTTGTACCCTGCTGCTGCTGCTGCTGCTACTTTGACTATTACCTCCACAACAGTGAGAACAAAACAGAAAAGCTATCATTTTTTTTTTTTAAAAGGTTACCATATCAACCCTTCTTGTTGTGGTAATGATCCCAAATTAATGAATTGATCTATTTAATGATGTTTATGTTTTTCAAAGCTAATTAACAGCTTCGGCTGTATCTAAATACGGTGTTAAAGAGTAGTTGTTTTGTTGATGGAGAATGTCTTTGAAAGCTTCACGGTTGGTTGGAGCTTTCTATTAACAGTGGATCATTCTTAGTTGTAACGTTACTTGGTCACTAGGGTGTCTTTTCTAATGATACAACAAAAACCTTATTTACTGACTTTATATAGAATTATAATGGAGATAAATTATGTTTTGGCTCTTTAAAAAGTAGAAGAGCGAGTTTCCTTCGTCGTAACTTTATTTTTAAGAGATAGAAAAACTGTTATCAAAGAAGAAATCTTTTGCTGAATACAATCAACACTACCAGTTTTAATGGTTGTTTCATTGTGTCGATTAAATATTGTTGAAATTTCTACAATCCATTATAAGAGCATCTCTTTTATTTAATACGAGTATCGTTAAAAGTGTTTAAAAAATATGAAGGGTACATGAAAATCAATTCTTGTTACATTTTCTATTTATAACAAAAGCTGTACAAGCCCTCCTCTAGTTTAAAGAATACTATACTGTATAACAATTGTCGCCTGAAGTGGTTGTCTCACAACTGGGATGTCTATTTGAAATCGTATCATTTGACATGCTTTTGACAGGGTCGTAAAACCGCACGATGGAAAATATGTTTCCTATTATCTATAGACATCATTCCCAAGGTGTTATTGTTTTTCTTTCTCTATACGGTTTCTCTTATTTCATCCCTTATAAAAAAGTTTGATTGGGTAACACCTTGAGGCATTCTTTTCTATGTTATAAAAGATGAAGGGTAGAGTTAGATTTACAATATTGATTAAGTGGTTTCTTTTTTTTTAAATGAATACGACGTTTAACTGATAAACGACAGATTTTTGATCAATTACTTAAAGTCAAAATGTCGTTTGGTTGGTTTGTTTTGATTGATATTTGCTTTTTAAAATCAACAAAAGTAACGTTGTTACATGAATATCTTTTTGTTGTGCACAGTTGAAAGGAAATTAAGTAAGTTATCGATAAAAGAAAGAGGAAACATAGTGGAATTGTAAAACGGTTCGGTTGTTTTTTGTCCAACAAAGTGTATCAAATAAATATCTGCTTGAGGGAAAATATGGATAGGAGATTCTGTAAATATCAATTGATACAAAATATGTATTACAACAACAACAACAACAACAAAAAAATAGCAGTAGGAGTGTTGTAGCCTTTTTTCCTCTCTTCATTCTCTATCTTTTATTGAATATTTAACAAAATACTTGTCAATAAAAATTTCAATGGAACGGGTAAACATTTCAATTTTTTGCATTGGCGATGTAGATTTTTATTTATTGTCAGATTTACAAACTGTTTCTGATTTTTATCTTAAACTAAAAGTTGAATTTTTGGAGGACTGTAATGATCTTACAATTAGTTGAACAAGTTCCGTTATAGTTGTTAATGTACTCAATGACATGGAAATTGCAACACCCAGAAGAGGTAAGAAGTTTTTGACCAAAATTGTCAGGAACATTTACCTATTGGAAGGTAGCAATTTTTATTAATAATGGATTGCCTGCCCTATTGATTACAAACTCTCCTACCTTTGGTGGCATCGTTTCTATCAAATGGTCGATTTCCTCTTGATATATTGTGTCCCAAACAACCTGTAATTCGTGCTGTAGAGCTTGTAGTGCCTGCAAGTTCCTCAGTCTTCTTCACATACTGTCCCAAATATGCTTGAGATTGACATTATCCTCTACAAATCGATTCATAGAACGTCTTGCAATATGAAAACCGACATTATCCAGTTGAGAAGTGGTTCTTTCAACTGCCCAAGAAATGGAAGAATATGGGGTCCTACCACCTCATCCACATATCGCTGGGCGGTCATATTGCCTCGGAGGAATACCAAACTCCCATAAGTTATAGCATCATCCCCACAGTTTGATGCACACGCCTCGCAACAGAAAATTTAACATTGCGACGTTCCCCACGTCATAGAACCGGAATTCAACACTGAACCCCACACTACTCCAAACGCTGCTGCCGGTGTTGAGCGTTGTGGCCGATACGATTGCAAGCCGAAATCTCTAAAAAACCGTTCAAAAGTTTACAGGACGAGCTTCGTTGGCTAGCTATTGATCGGCAATTGATCTGGTATTGGAGAATCGGTCTCTTGCCATAAGAAGATTGTTGTCCTGCACCTCAATTGTTGTTCTTTGTCACTCGGTTCCTCTTCTGCGACGTTCTTGACCCTCTCTAGTCCATGCCTGATAACAGCGCATGATGGTAGATTGGTTCCAGTTTGGTGAAGAAATTCCTTTTTGGTATTGCAATGCCCAGGTCATTGAGAATACATTTAATACTTTTTTATGGCATTAACTTCTAACAGATCGATTCGGCTTAAGCTACAACTCGGTTATAATGAATAATAGAGCCAACACAAAAGGTCTGTAAAGTTAAGGAACTAAATTGTAGAAATGAAAAAAAAAGTAGACTTGGAAATGTTTTGATATATTTTTTTTTTAAATTTGAATCAACGAGATTTACATTTCTTTCAGTTTTCCAACAGAATAACAAGTTTTATGTTGCATAAAACCAGTACAACACTATTGCATTTAAAGCAACTAAAATCTGATTAATAAATAGAGGAACTGAAGCGAGTTTCTACGTTTGGTTTCTCCAACTGTGAATATGGAATATGACATCGTTATAGTTCACAACCTACACAAAGCCTTACTTATTAAATCAACGTTGAGTTGCAATAAAAGATGTTGAATTAAACTTTGAATCAAATAATGAAATTCTGTATTCGTTACGAATATGTGGCGATTTAACTGTAATTCTTCTAATATTCCAAATTGCAAACATCTTTTTAGTAATCCTCCATAATTTCAGTGTAATAGCTTCTATCTTATTTATTATTCAATTTAGTTTTGTTCGAATAGATTTCATATCAGTAGATGCGCTTAATATAAGGACCTAAATTAATGAATATTAAATGATGTTGAAGAGTTCAGGTCATAGTGGAATTCTAATATAATTATAAGGATCTTATCAAGGTTGATATTAAGAAATTGCTATTAATTGATTTATGAAACTATTCAGACATTTTCAGTTTTTTACATGGAAACGGTACGTTTTTTATTGTTTGAACAATTACCACTTTTATGAACTTAAATATAAGACATAAACAGGGTAAAATATGAAATAAAGTAATGAAAATGTGGATTACGAGCAATAAAAGCCACAATAGATTCGTGTTAACGGTTAACTATACGTTTATTATTCATAGACTTTTTAACTTTCGTCTCTATCAAAGAGGCAGGACAATTTGTTCTTTTACTCGTTTTTTTTTTTGTTAGTATTAATTTCAATGTGTACATTATACCTTCTTGAGATTATACAATAAGCTTGTTGACAGTTGTTGATGAATTGCAATAGATTATATCCAATTTAACCCATCAAACAAATAATTACATGAATGAATGATTTCACTTGAAAATTGAATTGTTGTAATGAATTTTACTAAAGTCCTTATTGTATAATCGTTGAATATAGTTGTAGTTGTTTTTTTTTTTTTTGTTAAGGTTTGGCTATGACATTTTATATGGTGGTAATCGATGACTGACAGGTACTCAAACGCTATTTCAAAAGAAATTTCGTTGTACACAAAACTAGTGACAATCAATGATTACTTGCACCTTTGTTTGGAACAGGATTTTCTTGTTGTATTTGTGAAAATGCAGACAAATCGTTATTTAACTAATCGAAGTTTCTTAATTAAATAACTCAAGTTTTTGTATCGACATTCATCTAAATTTAACTTTATATATAAACATAAAGGTCTGTTATATTAATTTAGGAATTTTATTGCTTTAATTTTAAAGAATTTGTTAATTAAAGTAAAATTTACGAACTGAGAGAAATGTAATTAACATTAGGTATAACGAAAAAAATTCTGTAGATTCTCTAAAATTAAATAGTTTATGAGATTACAACTCGAAAATTGGTTTATATTCTGGATTATTATTAATTTACGGCCTTCAATCGGTTATTGATAATGGAAAGTTGAATATAAGCTTGATAAATGTTGTCTATTAATTCTATAAGGTTAAATGATCAGTTCCGTATGATTAACTACCTTATCGTTAAGGATATAACACATAGATATGATGGATAATACAATAAATCTATAAAAATGTTTCCAATTTACTTGATGAAACTCTTCATAGTTAATCATAGTTTGTGTGAGTTCCTTTTGCTGTTTATCTTCAAAATATCGATTTTAACCAAAAAAATTTCATAGCTTAAAACCCATCTGACATTTATTAAAAAGACAACAAACTATTGGAATTCTATTGATAAAAGCAATAGAAAATATGAAGTCATTCTGCAGTTAATAAAAAATTAAATCGTTGAGGTTGACTGTAGACAAAAACAATAAGGTCGTCACAACGACATTGACGTAATATAGAAGATTTTCAAATCTATATAGATAGAATATCGGAAAAGAAAGGAGACAAATAAACGACGAAGAATCTTGAGAGGATAATAACGATTGTGAGTATCCGAGTGGATAAGAAATTGCGTGCTGTGTTACTCCTATAGAGGTATACTCGAATGTTTACAAAATCAAATATCCCTATAGAAAAGAACATGAAATTTTTCATCAAGTGATGGATTTCTAATCAAGAACTCATACTCGACTGCTCCAACAGCGGATATTGTTTATCAGGGTATCAACAACAAATCAGAGATATTCTTGTATATTTTTGTTGAAAAATCGCTCTCTCTCTCTACAAAATAAAAAGTGGAATTGGCATCATTTTTATCAACCGTTTTCAGTAGGAAGTAGGATAAGAATGCAATCATCTCTACACCAATATGAGCTTAGGCTATATTGAGCGTAAGCAATATTTTTGTAATGTTCTCATGAGAAGGCAGCCAAATTGTGGACATCATGATAAGTAAGTTGGCCCATTATAAGGGTGAATTGTTCTATCTACAAGAAACATACATTTTATTTCTAAATCGAGGAGAAACATCTCATCGAGACATTTAAAAAACATCACTATGCAATACATGATATTAGAGGATGAGGCAGACTGTTGTATATAGCTAAAGGAGATAGATAAGGCGTATATCGAGCGTCTATCAGATATCTGACATGGACATTACACACGACATATCTGTTGTTGGAAGCTCTGTTAGTTCAAAAAAAAGTCTTGCAATACTTTGTTGAAAATACCGTCGTTTTCCCAGTAATCAAACCAATTCATATGCCTAAAAGTCATCCAACAGTTTTTCCACATTCATTTTAATCTAAAAAAATTTGCATTGCAATTAATTATTCTACCTTTTTACGGCTTCATTCCAGCTAAACACGTGACTATTCTGGATATACGTGTATTCTAATTAATTTTTTTTTGAGTTGTCTACAACTGTCCTCAGTTTCCTTCCGTACTTACTGTAGAAACAGTCTGGTAATATTATAATACCTGGTAGACTGGACTAGAAAAGAAAAAAAAAATTAAGAATTATGTCCTCCTGTAATGGTCCAGTGATTAAACAAAGTGTCGACTAATTTAATTTACTATTTTTATGTCACACAGTACATCATCAACATTTATTCCCTAATGTATGATATGCCTTAATTGATGATGAAAAGGTGCTAAAGTGGCGCAATAAATTAACACGATTTTTTATGTCACGTTAAACGATAAAAAATCTGTTGTTGTTTGGATATATGATAATGAAATGGCATAGGGATACAGCTGTGTATAGGACAATTTAATAGAAAGAAAGCTTGTTGTCAGACCCTATAATGCATGTATTTCTGTGTGTGTGTGTGTAAGTGTGTATATATTTAAAAAGGGCCTGACAAAATCATTAAAATGCGCTCTCTTCTATATGAATAAATTTACAAAGAATCGATGATATTATAACATACGTATATTGAATCAAGGTAAAATTCATGATAGACAGAAAAATAGCTTATCACTCCTGTGCACATATCCTTTGACCGAATACTTGCAGCATTTTTCACTGATAACGATTCGTTGGAGAATTGTATTGAACGGAAACTTTTGATTATTTTTTTCGCAACAAAAGAGTTATATTTTTCAAATTAGGCTTAGATCGGTCTCGATTATTACACTGCTGGTATTTAATTTATACACCCATAACCATTTTGCTAAGAAAATTGATTAAATTATAATACACTCGCATGAATAAAGAATAATTGAGCACACGAAAACCTCTTGAAATTTGTGCTTTTGTGTTGTTCTTCATAAAGAATGCTTCAACAATTGATAATTAGAGTTTCTCTTGCGGTTTATACACAAAAATGGCTCTATATATATATATATATATATGTTGATTAATCAATTTGACCTAATTTCCAATATTTTAATCATTTAAATGATTCTATTTTGAGAATATATCGTTTAATGAAATTGGCATAAAATCAGGCACGTTCAAAATGAAATGGTAATCATTCCTGGTTCTTCTTTTTTTTCCATATAAAGGGAGAATACTTTGTTATTTTGGGTTAATGTACATTTGGCCGTTCGTGATTCTATGTAACATCACGTTTTCTTGATTATATGGAATCTTATAAGCATTTTCTACGATGTTTTCGTTTGTGGCATTCCCAATTAGAATTTTTCATCCTATTAATAAGCAATATACGGCTGGAAGTATAGTTGCCATATTATCTGATACGTTTTTTTTTTTTATATAATTGGCGGTATTATAAAGAATTCGATCAATATCTTCGACTGTATTTGCAATGTTGGACGAAAGATCAAAGTTGTTGGCTGACCTTTCACGTTTATTGGAGTTACAGCTTTATCGACTTGCTCATAGAAGGAGAGTTTCATTTATATTGTTGGAATTATGTGTATTTAGAGGCAATATTTGTATTCAAAATACAACTAACTGTTTAAGGGAAATTTCGAGAGACTTATATATATATAGTTATCTATGAATATGTGTAACTTAGTTTTCTATTATATTGTGAAGGGTTATTGTAGGATATTGAAATTAAATAGCAAAATTTGAACTTCAATAGCATCTACTGATAACAGCCTTACAAGCGTAAATTGTTGAATTAATTCCTTTGAATCATCAATATCATTGTATGAAATATAATAAGTTATAGGTGTGATGGTGAGAGACTATGAAATTTGATGCTTTTCAGAAAACTAGATAGAAAATCTGCGTCAGTGTCACATCTAAAGGAAAATACCGAAATTAAATCTCTAAGGAAATATAGCTACAAGACAGTTCGGCTCGGCTACCTTTCTGTTAATAAATAATGTGAAGTTGAAAAATAGTAAATACAGCTATTTGGTAGTAGAAGAACAGATGAAAACGAATCTAGAGACTATCTCTAATTCCCAAGTTTCTACTTTTATTAATACAAATTCTACTTTTATTTTCCATATTCATCTAAAATTTGCTTTAAGTCAATCCAAATGTTTATGTGAATATTGACCATCTGTACTAATCACCAAATATTAAAGGTGTTTTTTTTTTTTTTTGTTAAAATCGATGGTCTTTTCTTAACGAAACATTTTCAATGGTGTTTGGTCATTGTTGGAGATTTTTTCCACTTGAGTAAATGATGTCTGCTATTGTATTTTTACACTTCATTCATACTTTTTAGGTTGCCGAATAGTATACGAGATGAATAGGACAAATATGTAATAGATTGGCTAAAATTTCGGTTTTTTCTTCTAAACCTGAATTGAATTCTTAACAATTTCAAGCCTCATTGGATCTATTTAACGAAAACGATGCTAACACGTGGAGAGTATAGCAGATTTTTGGATGAATTAGCATTGATATGGACCAAACAACCTTTAAAATAGGGCCGTTTTTGTAGATTTTTCTGAATATCAAAAGCTTAAAATTTGACTCGACATATAAGAAATAGAGAATTATCAGGATTACAGCGGTACGCTTACAAATCTCGGAAATTGTGGAAATTGCAATTACCACGATAAAATTTCCAACATTCCAAAAATATCTATTCATATCTCTTAACCATCACATGTATAAATGACAGCTATTGATAAATTATACTTTATTTATGAGGAATATTTAAGAATGGGGGCCGCCGCCCAGCTCCGCCTCATTGGTCCTCACGTGTAGCTTTTGAAGATGACATTTTCCGCAACATTGACTTCAGGTTTCACAATTTAATAATAGAGCAAATTTCTCTTCTAGAATACTATCTATTTTGGATTGTTATTGAATTTTTTCCCATTATTTCATTCTTCTTTCAATTTCGATTTTTCATATCAGATTGATGTTGTAAACAATTTGATTTTTCACGCAACAACAAATCAGTCATTATAACAGAGTTATGAGAGACAATAATACAAAAAACTGAATTGGGAATCAAATTTAAAATCAATAGTGAGTTTAATTAACCAATGTTTGTGTCTGTAAGGCGTGATTTATAGTTGGGATTAGAAATTGTTTTGAATTGTTAAATAAGATAATAGCAGGTTGCAGCTGAAAACAATTATAGCGTAATTGTCAGGAGATATTCACAAATCTAATAGTGTCCTATTCTTTACATGACACACATTCTGGATACCAATTTATTTATGAAGGTCCAATTCGACATGGCTGTATATTATAGTTGAAGGACTGACTAATTTACATATTGGGATGTAAATCAGATTGCTAGAAACATGTTGTAGTTTGAAGTACATTCATATAGACAGAGAGAGAGACAAAGTGGTTATAGATAGAATAAGGAACCTCATGAAGGGATATATGCGAGTTGATCACACCTGGAAATCTCTAATCTCAGGTTAACACAAAACTACCTGAATAAAACCACCAAATTTTATGTTATTCTAATCAATTATTAGAATTAGCGCTTCCTATAAAACTCAAATCAAGTATCGGAAGACTGTTTGGTTATTTTGTTACAAAAACAATCAACTACTAGCTTTGATACTTCAATAAAAAATTACCATTTATATTGTCCTTCTACCTTGAATCCACTAATACTTTGATATGAAGTTGAATCTATGTGGAAGGAATTTATCGTTGCTGTTAGTTTCCTGTCAGTGGTACATCCTTATGTTGATTTATGTCAGTTGTGCATGCTTCCTTAGAATTGCTTTTATCATGAGTTGTGTGACGTTTTTTTTTTTCGGTTGTTTTAGACACGTTAATTATTGCTAAAAGCAAAAGACAATCTAATCATGAGACTTTTCCCGTTTACAAAATACAAATGTTTTTGTGAACCGTCTTAAGCACTAACATTATTCAAATTTTTGATTGTTTTCAGTATTTTCAAATAATTTGAATATGTAGCGTTGAATCAAAAAAATTATTACGATGGTATTTTATGAAATCGTGAAACAGATCTCAATCATTTTTTTGTTTTGTTTCGTCTTCCAAACAATATTCGGTTGATTTGTTAACGAATAGAAACGATGTACAAATATCTTGAAAATTCTCTTTCTTTTGATGCAGAAAGAGGAGGAGAAAAAAAAATGTTATACATAGAGATCTTTTTATAATAAACCTGATTTTGTTTGTCTATAGGAAAGAGGTTTTTCAAATCGTAAAAGAAATATTGTTGGTGTAAAGGGCAAGCAGAAAGCGAATTTCTGCATCATAACACATGAATCAATACAAAGATGTTCAATTTCAATACACTGATTCGAATAGATACAGATTCTCACGAATCCAATCAAACATATAGCGGGATAGATAAATAGATAGCTATCGTTTGGAAAGTATTCAGTAGCGGCACGCTAAAGAAAATTTTTCGAGTATTTGTGTTTTTCCACCATTAAACACACTTAATGGTTAATCACACAGCAGTTTCGATTAAAATCGAACATGTGCGTTGAGTTTACAATGAATTAAACGATGTAGTGTTCAATTAAATCAATTTAACGACAATGAAATGTTGTAGAGTAAACATTTTCATTGATGAATATTGATGAAATTCGACGATTTTCTCGTTTATATAATGAGAAAGAAGCCTTTATTTGTCCAATAAATTTGCATGAATTAATCATTTTTTTCCCCGTTTCACCCCTATAATTATTTGAAGACAGGGGTGATGATAAACGTGTAGTATAAAGAAAATTAACGAATTGACATACATATTGAAAATCTTTGTAATGACCATTTTTTTATATATATTTTTTTTTATGTATAGGTTATCTACCCTATTGTGTACATATACATATGTTTTCCCTCTTATACGGTCACCCTCTGTTAATAGATTAATCTAGCCCCAATATTGCCAATATTACACCACTTTATTACGTCATTAATTACGTAAATTATCTCTCGAGGGATGTGTTGAGAATGAATTTTATTTATCTAAAAACGGGAATGTTAGCTGAAGAAATGCATTCTTTGTCAATACACGTGTCAGGGATTCATAAAACTACCACATCCAGTTTTTTACTGAGCATCTTGACTTTGGTATCATCTTATAGTAGGGATACGTTTATACTGAAGACCTCTCCAGACCAGCCTGAGATTCGTTTGACTTAAAATTACAGTGGAACACTTAGTGCGTCTTATGAATCCTAAGTGATGATGGGAAATGGATAAAACTTCATCCTATTTACAATTCAACATCAGGAATTCAGGACACATAAATTTTAATAATGAAATATAAATTCGTATTTGTGGTTTCTAGGAGTATTTGAGATGAATTCTCGATATTATTTCCTGACTACCTAGTCAACGTCAGACATTCAACGGAAATTATTTTGTGATAATTCTACCATAATGGAATGTTGTGTGCGCATCATCAAATTATCCACATTCACTCTTTTTACTACAGCTTTTCCTTCTATAGGCTCCATTTGAAATATATGAAGTGAAAATTGCAAAAAGGCCCATTTTAGTTGAATTAGCTTCCTAATACTTATTCAAGCTATTCGAGCGCGTTATCTGTTTTTGTTGAAAATTAGATAGTGGCTGAAATCTAATGGTGGCCCAATTAGTGAAGTTTGGCACGCGTTTCGGATGCTCTCTGTGGCCCCTGTGTCCGACAACCCTCAAAAATTTTTTGTTATGAGACGCGTGCCAAACATATGCTCCACCACTCTTACTCCTGCTGTGTCTGTTTGATGTTTCCCACACGTTCAAGTGCAACCTCCCGATGAGTTGCTAAATGGCTTGAAAGGTCTTCATCTCACTGTGTTCAAACCATCAACAACAGAATACCACCCTAATCATCATCATAATAATACAAAAATAATTGTTTTGCTATCAAATTTATGAAGCCTTGCGAAATAAAATTTAATTTTTTGTCCTAACAAAGTGTCTCAAACTTTTAACGAATTTATTACCTTTATAATTGTCAAACAATTCTAGTTTGGATGATTCACGAAACAAGACACTTAATGGAATAAAGAGAACGATTTTATGGAAATTGTGTAATCATTTATTCGCTTAAATTGGGTGTTGAAAGATACACAAAATTATTGAGGGAAAAATTCAAGAATTGCAAATTCAAATTTGAACCAGATATTTTATGCGGTCGCTTCATTAGTTTTGTAAACAATTGGAAATTTTATCGAATTAATTACTAAAGCAAACATATGTACCTTGAAATTGTTAAAATACAATTATAGATTTATTTGCTAGTTGAAATGCATTGCAAATTGAAAAATTCGTAAGCAGATGTCCGAATGTTTTCTCTTTATACACCCTTTCACAGTTTTTTTCTCTTCCTCCTGCTCTAGCATTTTTCGTATCTAAAATTCCAATTTGAAATTTGTCGGTGTGACGATTTGTTTCGTCACGCATTGGATTATATCAAGCCTTCATTTCGCTTATATTGCTTTAGTATATAGTGACTATATAGGAGACTTGAGGAGGGTGGGTGCTTTTTTAATAAATAAAATTCATCGCCCCTCGCAAAATTGCAGCAATGACAATTTCGTAATGGGGACATGTAGAGGAAAAACTAGCATTTAAAGCATAACTAAAACGTTTGGAATTTTAATCTTGATAACATTGTATAAGGACCTGTTTTAATATATATTTAGATCCCGGTTTATGTTGTATTTGAACGTTTGATTACACCCTCCAATCATTCGTTACGCATATCCGACCTCTAATGAATTCGACGATCATAATAGCCTATGACACAATCAAATCAGCCCTTTATCCGTATGATCTGTCCAACTGTAGTCTACTATGTGCATTCATTGTACTAAAATTAATGCCATATTATGCTGTAAATATGAATTTACTGTCGTACCTGACAATCTATCCGCATATGTCGTGTAACAACTGAAAATTCAACGAGAAATTCAATAATGGTTGTAATGTTTGCCGAAAGGGCACTGTTGACGCTTAAATATGAAAATATATATATGTAAATTCGACTCTTGTATATTCTAATCTGATCGTTGATATACGGAAAATTTCAAATATTGTTGAAATAAGGTAACGGTCACACGAAAAAATTCGAGTTTTATCGGATATCTGGGTTATATTTTCCAGTTGTATGACCTAGAATCCCCCTTTGACACCAGTTTCTTTTTAAAGAATTAAAATTAGAACGTTCGTTTTTATTATTGATAATGACTTGCAAATTGAACATTTCACAATTGATAAGATGACAAGCAACTTCTTCATTTTACATTCACATCAACATCCCAATCATCCAGCAATTTCACATGCTTGATAATATAAATACGTTAATGATTAATTGATGATTTAAACTAAAATTTGCATAAAATTGTAATTGATTTAATGGTTTTTTGATTCAAATTTTGCTAGCTTGTAAAAAAAGGTTAAAGTGCAGTTCAAAGGTGAATGAAAGAACATCGTTAGTTGCATAATAAAAAATGATGACTGTCAAAAGTGTAGTGTGTTCAATGAGAGAGAACTCTTCTTATAAGTTGCAGGCATATAGCTATTTTAAATATACTGTTTACGACACATAATTGTATAAAACTAGCACGTTTTTTTAAAGAAATACGATTCTTTGATGTTCAAACATTGTTTCCTAATCGGAAATGAAGTTACGTTCTTAGAAAGTGAATGAACAGTTTCAAAGAGATTATTTTCTTCCAGATTTCCTTCAGATGTTATAACTAAAGAGCGGATATTACCCGAAATGTAATAAGTAAAAACATAATGTCATAGCGTCATATTTATGGTAAATAGAGGGTAATTAACAGTGGCAACTACTCTTAATGGAAGCGTTCGCAATGTGTTTGGTCAATAGAAACTGAGTAATATGGTTGCTCTTTGATTATTGACCAACATTTTGTTTTATTATTAATAAAATGCATATAAAAACGGGAATTATTGCTGACAATTCAAGACTAAATAAACATTATAATTCGATTGTTAAAGTGTTCCACATGGGCGGTTCCCCAATTTCAATTCAACAATCTCGAGAGGGTTTCACTTTAAACACAATTATAAAATCACAATGCATTGTTCGAATGAATGAAGCCTTCAAATGCAGTTTCCTCATTTATTGTATCGTATAAAACACAAAACACACACACACACACACACAATATAGAAGCTTTCATTCAGTGTTAACAAGTATACCTATGGATATTCATATCAGTTTATATAAATACAGAATTATTTAATAAAACCAGCTATTTGACCTGTATCTCTTTCGGGAAAACTTATTAAGCGTTGGTATAGTGATGTCTATAGATTAGATTGGATGTCTCTAGGGGAAAAACATCGGAAATACTAATTAAAGCAAGTTAATGGATCAAAATACAGAAAATAGAATTAATCGAAAAGGAAGTATTGTAACTTTGTTTGATTCGTCTTTTAACAAACTGTTTATTGCTAAATTACTCACAAAATTGTTCTAGAATTGGGAAAAAAATATAAGTTTTTCTTGTCGGTTTCTTAAAATAAGTTCCATCCAGGAAATCTAACCGTTTTTAATAAAGGATCTTCCATTATGGGCACTCGAACTTTAAATTTAAATAAAACAAGTTGTGGTGAGATATCTTTGAATTTTTATTCAATTACATTATGGATGTAATATGATATCAACCAAATGACTGCTCCACGGCTTCATTCTTATCCAAGAGTTCCAATTTTCGATGACCCGGCCGCATAAATCGGGCATTGTTGACTTTTAAGGCATCAATCATTGTTGCATACGCTGTGTGGGGCACGTAGCTCCATCTTGTTAGAACCATATGTCGTTAGGCCACAAAAAATGTCACGCCGGTGATATTTAAGGCGGTGGCAGCTTCATTTTGGACAAAGTACGGGCTAGTGACCAAATTTTACACCTAACTGTGGATTTGCAACTGATGGGTCTCATGTGGATTGTTATCTCCCCAAATGCGACAGTTTTGCTTGTTGACATAACCATTCATCCAAAAAATGCTCAACTCTGCATATGGTCGTTTACCTTTAGTTGCTGCTTCAATTGAATTTTGTACGGATACAGGCCCAAATCCTGACGCAAAATTCGCCAAGTTGAGGTTTGCTAAAAAGCAAGTTTACTGCAGCAATGTTTTCTGCAGATCTCACGTTTCGACGATTCACGGATGTTGTTCGTTTGTTTGCTGAACCAGCTGATTCGAATTTGTTTAGCAAACGACCAATAGTCGACTCAACAGGACGACGGTGTGTACGGAACGTAGCTCGAACTGAGCATTCATGTTGATAATAAAGTTTAGTTTGTTAAAGTAGGTAGCCTACACATGACAGTTGCCATTTCATTTATTTGAACATTATTTCTTCTCTTGTTGTTATCAGATAACGTTCCATTTTACTTTCACTTATCTTTTTGCTCTTTAAAATCGACAATGAAATTCTCCTTAAATGTTCGAAATTTGTCTCAATCATACAATCAATAGATAAAAAATTCTTTTCTTACTAATGCTTTTAAAATGATTGACTATTTCATCAATACGGATTCGTTTTCTACTTACCTTAATACACTTTTGTATGAAACTTTTGTACGAAAACTTCTTGCTGTAATTGTTGAGCAATAAGTTGTGTTTTTTTTTTTAATCTCACATTAGATTTTATGGTTTCAATAAAAATGTACAATAAATTTCATTAAATTAGCTTTAAATTTCTTGGGGGGAAAGAATGAGCGGAAAGAATAAAATGAGATTACTTTTGAGACGCAATTCAATTTTTACTGTTTCATCTTGTAATTAAGTAATTAGGAAAAACACGAATAATTTGTTACGTTAATCTTTATTTTTTCAACTCCCAAGAAAATTATCTTGTTACCTAAAGTGATTTTTTTTAATTTAAAATAAACGAGAATCTTTGTCTTGAAGTAAATGTTGTATGTTGCAGTTTATAAACCTTACGTGCAAGGCATAGGAACAAAAGGGATAGTTCTTCAGATGAATGTTCATTTCTAGACTCTCAGGTGGTTTAGAGGTGACTGTTGTCCAGCATCTCGCTTATTTATACGGAAAACGCTTCAGAAAGTTGCAGGATTTACCCCTAAACAGTATATGAATTGTGAGAGGGCTTATTACAAGTTTGCCAGGACAACCTTTTTTAACAGCAAACTGTAGAAATTGAGTTGCCTTCGAATTAATGAATTATCAAACCATTTCTCCTTTGTTGTTCAAATAGTAACGACTTGTATAACCGAATTATAATACAGCTACCGTTCTGTTATATACGGCCTCATTCACTACTAAAACGCTATTGTGTGTATTATCTTTAATTATCTGATGTTAGAATATATTTGTTAGTAGTCACTCGTGGCTCCCTAAATAGATAATAGAGAAAAGGGATATTGCGTTGTGTTTCCCCATTACCCATCAAATGTCATGAATGATCAACGTTGATGTTTGCCAACTATTATTGCCTTGCTAAACTGCATTCGTTCTATATCGTTTAAAAAGCCGACCATTATATTCATTGGTTATCTGAAGCTATTATACTGGTTACATTTCAGTTTAGTTTATAGATCTATCATCAAACCCTATTTTTTTTTCAGTTTGTATTCTTTTTGTAATGCTTATTGTTGTTACAATATGTGGGCGACATTGTGAAGTTTTGTTTACATTCTAAAGGTTTGTTTGATTGTCTTCCACCTTGTTTCTACCTTTTATTAGAACGTATGTATTCCGGATGCTCCCTTGTGAATTAGAACTACAACCTTTTTTTTTTGGTTTTGTAGAAAAAATGGACAGAAAGTGTAAAAAATGTTTTAGTCTCTTGAGAGAGATTGGTGGGATAGCTATCAAAATTAAACGAGAAATTGCGTTTTTTTTCTACTGCTTATTGCTAACGTCCACAAATATGAATTCTAGTCTTCTTCTCACTGAACTTAATATCACGTGTTGACAAAAACACCGATAGATTTATTTTGTTGAAATGTTGTTAGTAGAGAAAAAAAATTCTCTCATATCAGACTTGTAATACAATTTGTCTGTAGATCGAGTTTACAGCTTCCGTTATTGGTAGAAACAATTTTCTTGATAAATGAAAATCAATCAGTACCCGTTGATATTCTATCCTCCAACTGATAAAACAGTTATAATACAATATCACAAAGAGATCCACACTAAACAAAGTTATAAATAAAAGAGAAAGATTCGAACTAGAGATTTTATATAAAAGATTGCACCTTGGGGGCAAAATATCGGTTCCGAATTTTTCTACATCCACCATTGTGTATTAGATAGGATTATCGGGATTAGACTGCCACAAAACAAATGTCTAAGCAAAATACAAACACCACACTGTACTTAGGGAGTATTAGAAACTTTACAGTTTGGAATAGAAGAAAAACACAGCATGTTTAGTCCCGTGAGATAAATAAATATTTCAATCGTCGTAATGTGCTAAAATTGAAACTGAATCGAATTTAATTTATTTATAAAACTTGAATTTGTTTCAACACAATTTGTAAATTTACCGCAATTTCCTCCAGAATGAAGCTTTATTTTATGCTGTTTTCATTAAGTTCTATAACACGCTTAGAATTCTAAAATCTTCTTGTATAAATACCTAAATTACGTTTCTTTAATTGAATTTTTATTAATTGATTTATTATGTGGGCTTTATTTGACTTTGAATGCCTGAATAAAAAAAATAAATAAACCAAAACGTATACAAAAAGGATGAAAAAGCTAATTTAAAAGCTGAACCACCAACATCCCGATAGTAGACACTTGAGCCTATTGAGATTACTGCCATTTATTTTGAATGATCTGGGATCAGGAGCAGACTTGTTTAATTTAAAAATTGAATTTAATGAGCTCCGACCACCTGACTGTCCAAATTCTACACAATGTGTAATTAAAACAGTTTCACCAGTAATATTTCAAATAAATATCAGCCATTACGTGGAGATATCTATCTTGTAGATAGCCACAAACTTTCAACTATGAATCTGTCAAACAATTTGTCCTGAACATCAACTGGAATGAAGATTGTTGTAATTTTCATCAAAGAATTCTTTAAAAGTATACCTTTTGTGTCAATGAATTTCAATGGAACTGTACAAGCTTAGAAGATAACCCGCATAGTGGATGTCTAAACACGCAACAGTATCGGTTATTGCTAAAATCCCAAATGAGTGCGTGTATCACATCATAATTGAAGAATTGAGTATGAAAAACCTGTCGGTGGGGGATGCGTGCTACGTTTATTAATAATTGATCAAAAACGCATTCGTTGGCAAATTTCCCAAGACAATTTGGATCGATTTTAACGGTATACGACGACTTTATCCAGCAATATGTGACTACAGATGAGACAGAGTCGGTATAGAAAGTAAAATCAGGTTTATCTACCACAGAAGTCACAGCTTCAATTTTTTAGACTCTTCGACGTTTTTGGATTAAAGTACAACCTGGTGCATTGTCTTACCCACTCTTCAAACTAGGCACGTCACAACCATCTGTTCATAAAGTTTAAACAGCATTAAAGTACTACAGCATCGCTACCTACCTTCATTGCAAAGTAATAACTAAGCTACGTTTATGTCGTATGGGCATTAAAGTTACAAATATCAATAATAGAGACTGTTGGTAAAATCACGATTATATAAAAACGTACAGTTTTATTCCGGTATACGTTTACGAAACATACTTTGATGGTGATCGAAGTTGTTCGTTAATTTCGGTAGTTCAGTGAAGCTATTTCTCTTGAATCACTATATACACATCCTTTTGCACAGATTTATTACCGTTTTATCGTCTTGGATTGATGGTATTGCCTATCATGACATAGTACGGTACGATTATCTATCTGTCATGTTATAGAAGCCAATAAATTCAACGCCTTTTCCTCTTAAGATCCAACCATTCTCGAATCTCTTCACTATTAGCAGAAACAAACAGACAGAATTTTATAACGTGTTAAAGATATCAAATAGATTGCTTCTAAATTATATGAAACTTGAGGATTTATTTGTGAATGTTCATATATATTTAAAGGTATTTTTGTACAAAATGAGAAAGTGAAAGAAGATCTTTCTTATATGTGAGTATCATTTTACAAATGATTAAATCACAAGTGAGTCTTTCTAACAAGAAGAAATTCAATAATTTCCGCTAATAAAATACTAGTGATTTCATATCTGTATAATGAAATTTTCAGGGCAACATGTATGTCAAATGAAAAGCTTTCACTTTATTAATGTTCGTATCGTGTAAAGCTTCTATATATATGCTTTTTCATATTATATCAATGATATTTGAATAAAGCTACAGTTGAAATTTTATTATCCGCGATTTTTTATCATTTAGTAAACGGCAATAATGTAATACTGTTCAAAGCAAAAAACTACGTTGCTTTTGTTACTTTTTCCAAAGTTATAAATGTAAATATTTACATGGAATATGACGTGTTGTATAATATCTAAAGGCGCGTCTCCACACAGACACATTTAGCCGGGAACATGGTGCAAGCGTTGCCAGCAGCGCTACAAATTTGCTTTGTAATTGTGTGTCTCGTGTGTATTTTGTTTCCCATAGTTGGCAGCATAAATTAGCTGATCAGACTTGTGATTCACTTTATTGTAGTTAATTAACCAAAGCACCAAGGATTATAAGTTTTCCACAATTATTCGACTAGCAACAAACGAACTAATCATAAAACACGTCTACACGGGACACACATTGTTTGATGTTCATTAATTTACCGCTTTCGCATGTAACCGATTGCAGGCGTTGGCTGTGTTGTTCGGGCGGCATGTGGGCAATTTTCAAAATTGCTGATTTGCGCTGCTACCCACGCAAGATGTTTGATACAGGCAGCATGTTGCCGTGTGGAGACGCGCCTTAACGTACAATTTCAAAAACTATCCCTTATTGCTTCTAGCTATTTTAAAAAATTACAATAAAAACAGGAACAAATACACATCAAAATGTATATAAATTCATTTCAAAAGCAATTACAAAGAACTATTTAAAGACTTTTGGTAAATATAAGATCGCAACAATAATGTTTAACAATGTAATTCATATTTGCCCTACAGCGGGTAAATTTATGACGCTCATAAAGACAGGATGTTTCCATTCTAGACTCGTCCTATTATGTTTTGAAATCAATCGTGAAATATTAGCAAACAACAGCTTATAAGTCTATTCGTCCGCTGTTTTCGTAATAATCAAGCCCGTTATATAAACGTTGAAGGGAAAAAAGCAACCTATTTCGACTTTAAACGGAAATTATGCCATTAAACTGTTGTTGTGTGTGTACCAGAACAGAAAATTTGGTGTATGTTTAATTCAATCATTCCGGAAAATGTCATTTTTGAAATACATTTTTTTTGTGTGGAATAAAACCCTCTCAAAAGGAAATTATTTATACAGTGAGCTTGTGTTTTATGTTCCACTACAATTTTTTTTTTTTTTGTGGTGTGTTCTGTCAACCACT
Organism: Lydus trimaculatus; assembly: GCA_037414755.1. NCBI lineage: Eukaryota > Metazoa > Arthropoda > Insecta > Coleoptera > Meloidae > Lydus > Lydus trimaculatus. Next base: position 1,519 of record JAZBGY010000522.1, on the reverse strand, counting down.
GGTATTTACGTTTGAATAATTCATCTTCAGTCTCTCGTTGTCCCTTAAGAATAATCAAGGAGTGGTTTTTTACGAATAAATAAGATGAAATCCAGTAAAAATCTTTACCGGTTTTAAATCTATTATATAAGAGAATTGTACTGGTTCGCCGGTTATACAGAGAAATTGTTTTAATAAGAATGATGTCGTTAAGTTTAACTAATTTCCTCAAATCTGTCGCGACTTCTTTATATGACTTGGGTTTTCTACTTAAAAGACTTTACAAGCATCGTTTTCAGTTCTATTCTTATTATGAGATGGAATACCAACAAGACTGGGCAAAAAAACTTTCAGAATTTATATCACACGTCATTTTTAGCATCGTGTGTACGCAACAAAATGCGTGAGCTTGTCAAATTACTATCAGGTTTTCAACTGGGAAACAATCCTCAATCTATCACAGTATAACAATAAATTGCTTTTACTCCCGGCTACTTCGTCTATTATAGTTTTAATATAATTCAGTTGAAATTTAATTTAAATAATCCGAATTTTAATTAAACAACCCTACAGAAAAGTTGGTAATTATTCTGAATGTGACGTGAATTGTATTAATTTGAAAGCATAACATGCAAGTTCAGTGTTTATTAAAAATTAATATAAGCCATTCATGCATTTAGATATCATAATTGTCTGGGGATTTTGAACAGAATCAATGCGTACGAACAAAGTTGATGACAGAGTCCCATCAATTTTGATGATGGAAAAAATTATCCATATTGAGTTAGATGACAAAAACTTCGAAAATCAGGAAAAACGTATGATCGAGTGCCGTATTACCATGGGACAATTGTTTGCTAATTCATTTATTAAACAAGTAAACAAATAGACGGAAAATATTGGGATACTTTATAGTTTAACATAAGATTAGATACTTACAAGGGAAGGTTGTGTAATACCAGTAGTGGTTTTTGATAAAACCGTGATTGACGTGTAGTGTTGGAATAGTTATAACTAACTATGAGTTATTTTCCGTGTACACGCAGCAGTTTCTGAGAAAATGCCGTTTAAAATTTTGGAAAATCAGGCATATAGGTTGAAACTTAAAAGTGAAACCCTTTGTATATAACTGTGGGTAGCGCAACGGTAGAGGATCGTCACTTTGGCATAGTGGAACCGGGTTCTAATTTCCAGACCAACCATTTTTTTTTAATTTATAAGGATAATACGAAAAATTAATAAGTTATTGAATTTGGAATTTTTATTTATGTAGATGTGACAATATATTTAAACACAAAAGAAATAAAAAAATAAATATAATTATCAAATACAATACTTTCCAAAAATATGGAAGGGAGCTACAATAAAAGTCGGGAAACCCAGACAATACAATTCCAAGTTAAAACCCGCCGCCAGAATCGAAGCATAATCTTTGTGGAATGTAGCCAATGGAGTTCGATCAAACGGTCACTTTAGCGGTGAAAGAAAGCAATTGCAAATTTAAGAAAAAAATGAATAAGGAACATTTTTTTTGATGAAA